>JAQIVZ010000413.1:0-70384 GCA_034700945.1 Arrhopalites spinosus
GAGACTGGGACTATATTCGTTCCCCCTCCCCTGGACCTGGGGCTCTAATGGAGCATGGGGATGTACTAGAGCATGGGTGTCTAATCGAGGAAATACGGTATTATTCAACACGCTTGACTTGGGTTTCCTTTTTCTCCCTCTTAGAATTCTATTTTTTTTTTTTAAAAAAAACCATAATATTTAGCTTCTGTTTGTCCTTACTTGTATAGTCAAATAAAGCCGAAAGTGAAAATAGGAACGGATGGTGAAATCAATTTGTCTCCTCCCATTCGGAAGGATTTATTGTTGGTGGAAAAGACTGGTTATGCTGCCCAAAGTTTACCAAGTTTGGATTTGGAGGACTTACAGGAATGGGTACTCGAGTCTGCTGGAGATGATTAAATTTATTTTCTTGCTATGCCTCTCTCCATTCTCTCTGCTAATTAACTTGTGTACCCCTCTAAAAATGTCTTCATAAAATGTACAACTTTTAATGCAGTGCAAATTTATCTAGCCATGACATTCTAGTAAACTTTTAGCATGTTTCTGTGTGAAAACAAAATGACAGTCCACGTTACACATGCTCATTAAAATGTGTTCATTTTTTAAATTTTTAGTAGATATTTATAAGGATTCTTCGTCTTGAATTGCAATGTTCAATATTTAAATTGATTTGAAAGTTAAATTATGTTGTTTGCAAAATTTTATGTTTAGAGAATTACCTGAGTTTTTCTTTCTTCAATTTATTTTTTTTACTTGAGACTATAAATGCACAGTGTATAATGTTTAATGAGCTTCTTCAAAGTTTTTATTGTCTATGAATAATAAAATAAAGTTGAATGCACTTTGATTACTAAAATCTTTGAGACAATGATTTGGAGTCAATTATTTTAAACTGTCAAAAATACAAGTCATTTGAGCATTTATGTACAATGAGGACACGAGCATAGTCTATTTATTTATATTAGCACTTTTTTTTGCTTTGCTTTTGTGACCCTTTTATTCAAATTCCCAAGGGAGTAGTTGACCTTTAATAAATTTTGTAAGGATGTCGTTAAGTTAATAGTTTGACTTTTAGAGAACAAAGTACTTTTTTTTTGTTTGTGCTTGGACTGTATAGCTGAAAGTTGTACTTGTGTGTGTTTGCTTTCCACATTATTGCTTTTCAGCTTCGTATAAATGTAACTAGGAGGGACTATATTGATTTTTTTATACAAATCTGACATTTTGAAGGAAGCGTGACCTTATAAACGTAACACTTTATTAAAAAAGTTCCTTTATTATTTGTCGATCTACTGAACAAGACAATATAAGTCGTATGTATTTTAGTATAAGTTGGTCTTGTGCATTTTTTACGTTTTGGCTTTGAAATTTTCGTTGCTTCACACAAATTAGTTGGTAATTTGTGAATTTCAGTAGTCACATGTGTTAGTGACCTACTGGCTACAATTTTTTTTTAGATATTATTGTTTCGTTTTGGGGGAAAAGGAAAAAAAGTTTAGATAGAGATTGAAACTATGAAATGGGTTTTTTTTTAAAAAAAATAACAACATATCTAAATTGAAAGTTAATTTAGTTATATTTATGTAGCTTATGATTAGAAAATTACAACAAAAAAACCCCACTTGTATAGAGTAAATTCTCAAATTGTTAGAATTTTGAAATTTGTGACAGTCTCCTCCTGTCAGTTCTTTTTAAATTGATGATAGTTGCTTAGACAAGGGAAAAAAACAATTTAAGGATTGAGTTTGGACGTCCTACATTCTGTATTTTGATGTGGATTTTTGTTGCTTTTTTGTGTTTTGCGGACTATAGAGCTTGCAACAAAGGGAAGAAAGATGGTCCGGGTAGTTTGTCTGTGATGAAAGGTCATGAGTCTCGGATTTCTTCAGAAGATTCATCAGTAAACGGGAATGGTAGTGCTAATTTGGATTCAAAAAATCGAGTGAAAAGAAGTAAATCAATGCCTAAACAGCATAGGACGTCGTTCCGTGGTCAAGAATGTACTCAGTCTTGAAAGACTCAAGTTTCATTGAATATTCCAAGCAGTCACTGACATTCACAAATAAATTTTTTTGTAATGCTTTTCGGACTGTATGTATTCGTATGAGCAACGTGACGTTCTTCTTCTTGCTTTCCGTCCCAACAAATGCCTAGTAACCCAGTAACTACCTACCTATGTATAACTTATGTAAATATTCATCTTGTCAATGCCAATCAGTCTCATAAACAATCACACATACAGAACCATGTACAATCACATTGTTCAATCTTCAATATTATCACCTTAAGAACTGCAGAGTATACTCTGTAATTTTATATAATGTTTTATTTATATATAATATAGTGTTGAATTTGTTTGATACAATGAAAGTTTTGAATATATTACAGCTGACTATAGTAGTTACATTACTAATAATGTGAAATTTTTTTACTTTGAATTTTATATTTAAAACTGTACATATATATTGTTAGTACGAAATTTAGTGATACTCGTAAAGTTTAGGATTTAGGTAGACTCAGCTTTGTTACCAGTAGAAAATTAATAATTCTCATGGACGGAATGGACTGATTTTAGGTTAGTGTGTAGTATGTAGTATGACATGTTCACAAGTTGTGAACTTTATGATATTGTTACATTTATGTATAAATATATATGATATATTTCAAATGGACTATGAATACAGTTACCACTTTTACAAGTACTTTAACAAATTAACGAATTAATTGACTAAGTGTTTTGAAGTAAAGGCAGGCAATAATGTTTTATATAATACTCACAGGATGACTGTAAACTCTGGTTGTTAATTAAAGGCATCATACTAAAAAAAGCACAATAATAATATTTAAGGTTGTGTTCATGATATTCAGCTTTTTTGCTCACCAATAATCTACTAGTGTCCAAGTGGTGTTCAGGGAGGCAGCTTTGATATTAATTGTTTAAGGATGGGGGGTTTTTTTTTTTTTAGAAAAATGTATGTTTTTCAGTTTATGACTGACTTTACAGATAATTTTAAGGCCATATATTTTTTGTGGGAGGGAAAAAAGGATGATTGCTCATTGTAATAACTGTTATCTAATATGTAATATTTTAAAAAATAAATTGTTATTACTTTTCTAAACAGGGGAATGGACGGGAAGAAGATCAAGAAAAAAGGGATTTTCTAAATTTATAAGCGGAAAATAATAACCGTCTATGACAAATGATGAAATTCCAGCCAAAAAAAATATATACATTTGACAAAACCAAACCAAACAATTTTCTTTAGATATTTAGTATTAAAAAAATATTGTATATGGTATCAGATTTTGTTGACCATAATTTAGAAATTTAGACACATTCTTTTTATGTATTCTTTTTAAGTATATGTATAAATTGATAGTGTAAAAGAATCCCTATTCAAATTTACACTATGTAAAGTCTATTATTATAAGAATACTTTCTTTAATATTGTATACATTATAAAAATTTAATCCTATTCTTTGGAGATTTTTTTCTTATACTCTTTCCATGAAGTATACGAGTCATGGATCAAAAAAATACTTTACAATTATTTCCAAAAAGGCACCAATTAATATAAAATTAATAATTTTATATTTATTATTAGGATTTAGTTAATTAATGTAGTCACTACATTGACACAAGCATTTATATCAGCAATGCAAATTAGTTGTAAGCCGTTGATGCAGATATATTTGGCCTATGAATACCTTATATACCTACAAATATACTATACAAATCATGAGTATTACAAAAAAAATAATAGTAATTATTTTAAAATAATAATTAGCACTTTTTTACTCAAATTCAAATAGGGTATTTATATGATAAGGAACAAGAAAATTATAAATATTTAATCTCATCATTAACTAATGATATAAATATTATATCTAAAATTTTAGGGATTTAGCTTGTCTAGTAAAAAAAATGGAATGTTCAAAGATCATGAAAAAAGGTAAAGTGAGGAGGACGCAATAATGACAAAACTAGTTTAAACAACTTTATTCTTTTTTTTTAAAACAAAAAAACATAAATGTATTATTATTATAGTTCTGGCAATACATTCATTCATTCTGTATAGTCGTAAATAGACGCATTTGTTGAATGTATTTGATTTTTCCTAATTTTCCCAAAGTACAAGATATCGATATTTAGGATGCATAATGTTAAATGTTTATTAACATAATCAATCTCGCCAATTTTTCAATTGTTCAACTTGTATTTTCCATTTTGTATACTTTTTATTGTCTTTATATACATAAACGAAATGTACGTAACATACTTAAAAAAAATATTCAGCTTGAATAACGTTGATTTATAAGATTGCCGAATTGTTTAGTTAACAATCTTATAAAAAAATTTTTGAAATACCTCGTTGTAGTTTTCAATGCAAAGAAAGGACCACAGGTTTAGGATGTGGTAGCGTTTATCAGGATGAATAATTTTTTTTTACTTCTATAAAAATAAATAGATTTAACTTTTCAATGCACCTTTGTAATCGAGTATTTTAATACTATTTACTTTTCACAGATATATTTCATATACTTTGTGAGTGTTGTTTTTTTCTTATGTATTCAAAAAGGGAAAGAATTTTTTTTTGTAAAAAGAGTGTCATTGATGATGACTGGGTCAGAATTTTTGTCTCTGTTTTTTTTTCGTACGATCAGTGCCATGCCATACTTGAAAAATGCAACGAAATGATTGAAATATTTTTGAAACTTGACAAAAGTAGTTAAGATATTCTACTACTTTTGATGGATTGTATTTTTGCCGGAAATGTGTACAAGTATATATATTTGATGGTATATTTATTGTGCTTTTATGTACTGTGTACCTCCAAATTATTTGTAAATTTTACTACTAAATACTACATACTTGCTCATTTCCTGTAATTCTTCATAGTTAAAAAAAGTAATGAAAAGCTATAAAAAAAATAAAATACGAGTGCTCGACTATATATATCTTAAACATGCTCAAAATGATTTATTTTTTTCTTTCAATTTTCATGATTAATAATTTCTCCAGTGAATGACAACAGGGATTTTTTATGTTGTGACATATGTCATTTTATTTAATTTTTTTTACTTTTAATTCGTGTATTAATGCAATTCTGCTTTCTACCGTATTTAATTTGTATTCTAAACTCTTTTTCATACAATTGTGTCTTCTCTTGTTTTTACAACGTTATGTTACTAAATCATTTTACTACAATTATTTTTTTTTGAAGATTCCATCGTATGACAATTTATTGGATTGACTATTGTATGTATCCATTGATGCTTTCGACTTTTCCCATATTTTTTTGATTGTTGGCAGTTATATTTTTTGGAATATTATTTAAACAGATTTTTTTTAGATTGTGTTGATTTTTTTTCTTCTCAAAACATGGTGAAAATAAATGTACTGTCTTATTAATAAATATTTTTTCTCTTAGTATATTATTTGAGGTAGTAAGGACTATTTTAGAATATATCTTTTTTAGAAAATAGGACATTTTTTTATCGGACATTATTTTGATAGTCTAGTAGAAATAGAAATGGACAACAAAATAGAATAAAGGGAAAGCGTTGGTTAATTACATAAAAAGATTGAGAAATTAATGTTAATTATTTTTAAAATGAATTACAAAAATTAAAGTCTCAACTCGGAACCATGCTGAGTGTACAGGTTTTTTTTTCTATTCCCCAAAAACACTAACCTTCTCCACCCTCATCTCACATTTTCCTTTTGTTTTATTAAATTCGTCAGTAGTCCCACAAAAAAAGAGAAAATAATGGAGCTTAATTTTTCTTTAATTGATGTGAGCTACCAACGACTGACTAGTCTGTATACTCAATCTTTTACATTTTTTTTTCAATTTTGTTTTAATTAAACTCACACCTTAATTTTTTTTAAACTAAAAAAGTTGATTTTTTTAAATGGTAAAAATATCTATAGGAAAGTGCGCACCTTGTTTCCAACATCCGATTTTTTGCCTTTTTTTGGGATTAATTGAAGGACATGGAAAATATTCAAGAATCTTGAATCAAGATATTGTCAACTCTTGTATGTACAGTAGAATTAAATTAATATTAATTTTCTCTTCTTGTTCCAGGATACGCAAAAAGATGGAAAATGGAATAAATAATCGTTTTTGTTGTTGAGAGAAAAAAAAATTTACAAAGGAGAGTTTTTTACTTGTTATTACATTTTTTGATTGAAAATTGCATGTATATGTTCATGTACAGAATTTTGGAACGTAAGAGTTTTCTTCTTTTTTTTGGGTAAGGTACTTTTTTTCATAGCTTAAAATATCTTTAATAACAACAATTTTTTCTTTTGACAGTCATTTTCCCCTTCTGATTGCATCAATAGTTTTAACATTTTTTAACAGCAATGAATAATAAAAAATATTTTTTTTATGTATTCATTGACCATTTTTTTATGTCTGCTTTTCATTCATGTCATCACGAAAGAAAAAAATCATTTCTTTATAATATATATATATATTTTTTGAAAACATTTTGGAAGCCCAGCATTACTCTGATTTCTCTCCAGAAAATTCCACTCTCATTTCCTCTCCTTTCTCTTTAACAGTCACATATTTAATTTAATATTTTTTTAACTATTATTGTTCTTACTCGGAGCGTTTTCGGCATAAAAGATATGGATGTTAACCTGAACGCTATAATATATTTTTTTTCATTTTGAAATATATTCACAGTATAGAGTTATCTCTTTAAATTCTATATTTTATCATTTTCTAATTTAGGATATTACATGGTAATGTATATAATGTTAAGTATTTTCTAAAATACTCTTTCTATATACAATTTTTTTTGGCAAACTGCCCAAGCTTGATTCAACAGACTTTAATTTTTTTAAAACATCCATATTAACTTACACACTAGGTATATAATTTTTTATCATTCGTCTATAATCATTAAATAATAATTATAACGGGCAATCTTTTTTGGCTCATAGCTCCAAATTCATATATTTTTATTAATTTAATTTTACTTGACTACCACAATTTACGGATTACTCAATTGTCAATTACCCATTTTAACATAACTTTTTAAATTAATTAACTAGTAGTAGCACTAGCATATATATGAACAATATGTGTGTGTGTGTATTTTATATATAAAATAAAATTAAAAGGCTATAGTTAACTTTTATTTTTTTCAATTCTAAACCTATAGTTAACTTTTACCTTGTATCATTTTTTTTGTCTATCATAATAATTAATGTATGTAGATAGGTAGATGGTAAATATATATTATTTAATATAGATTCTAACAAATATATTCACATCTTGTACTAAAATATTCTTTGTATTAGCTCTCTCTAAAAACTTTTGATTTTTTTTTCTTTTATCAATGTGGTATAAGATCTTTTTTATTTATTATTTTAATGGAGCCGTTTCTCTTTGACACAGCTTTTTTGAAACTCTCAAATTCTATTTTTTTTATTTATTCTAAATATCACCACACTGTACGATTTTCATTTAAATCGTACACATTTTTTTTAAAATAATTAACTGTATTCGTTTTCATAAGCTTGTCTACTTATACACTATACTTTTTTCCCTTTATTGCCTAAACTCGTGGCATTAACTATGTAGTTAGTTAATGTGTAGTTTAGTAAATTTTTTTCAAGAGAAAGCTTATAGAGTACAGCTTTCATTCTTTTTTTATTGCTGTTAACCTCAATTAATAATTTTAGTTCAAAAACTATTTTTCTCTCTCTCTTCATGTTTTTCATTTCTTTAGACAATTCTTAGTTGAGAAGCTCTCTACATAATATATTTTCCTCAAGATGAAGATTTAACTTTTCTTTACTAGTATAAATATATTATTGTACTGTCTACATCAATATCCTTTCTTCATGTTTTTTTTTCATTTTGAATATAATCTGAAAACGGTTTTTTTGTACTACCGACGATTGATTATCATATTTTATAATATACCATTTCATAATTTGTTTTCTTTTTTGGTTATGAGCAAGACTCGTTGAATCTATTGAAAAAAAATGATTTTTTTATCGTGTAGCTTGTACACACTACAACTGATTCATTATCAGTGATTTTTTTTACAGCACCACTAATCAGCTTCATGTAGTTTAAGCTACAGTTTGACTTTCTTTTTTTTGATTGCCTTTCACACGGCTTTTTTTTAACTAGCTCTCTTTTCTCTATAACAGTTTCTACTTGAATGTAGTTTAACTAATAACACATTTTTTTTGTGTGTGAATTTATTTTTATAGACTATCTAAAATATGTCCACAATTTTGAGTGGCACAATTGTTTCTATAAATTCATTTTAATATATTATTAATTGTTAAATATTTGGTTTTAACGATGAACCAACTATCCATCATTTGTGGATTTCACTATATAAAATTCCTGCATTTTTTTAGCGATGACTCTTATAGCAAGAGCCGTTTTTCTTTTGAATATCGCCTATATTTTTTTTGATATACAATATTTTAAAGTCTATCTTATTCTCTAATATATTTTTTTTATCAATCTTTAAAGCACCATTTGTTTAGGTACAAAGTCAGTTTCATCGTTAAGTTTTAATACTTTTAGAATCCGTATGTTTCATATTATCTTTTTTTTCAAAGCAAATTCCAGCGCCAGCTTTTTTTCTATTTCTCTCCCCTTTTTTTGACGGCATTTTCAAAAATAATGAAATTTTAAAATAAAATTTTAAATGCTTTGTCTATAACACTGAAAATTAATATTAAGTCAATAAATGCAAATTAAATGATCTAAAGTAACTTAATAGTCAGACTATCTAAAAAAAAGATAACCAATTCAAAATTAAGACAACTAAAATTCCATAAAATTAAAAGTAAATATGATGATTTGTTTAAAGAAGAGTCTCCAAACAAATTGCACGTCAATTAAAGTCACAGGATCGAATAGTTCTTTCTCCAACTTCAACAGGGGGTCTATAATTGGACAAGACTTTCCCCTCAAACTCATCTTCTGGCTGCTTCTCTAGTCGTCCATAACTTCGAAGTGAGCGGAAGGCATTGAGCTATTTATTTACAAAAAGAATATTTTAATAAATTATTTTACATTAATATTTATCTCTAAAAATAAATTGAAACTAACCTGATCCTCAGAAATTTGAACGGGTTCCTTGAAAACAATCCATGTGACAGTCTCAAGACATGGAGGGGTCGTGAGGGAGCCATTGTAAGTCCAGTATGATTTATTCTCTGCTCCAATATAAATATTTATCATTGTTACAACAATATAAATCATCATATCAAATTATGTCCTTTTTTCAGTGTCATTTTTATAGCTTTTCTGACCTGGAAGAAGAACGGCAGGATTGAAGTCCTGTTCGATGAAAAAATTGTCTCCCTTGTGTTCAATACGTGGTAAAAGTTCTATCAATTTTGAAAATTCGGCGTTTGCTTCCCCAACCTGTGAAAACAAATCAAAATTCATTTCAACGTTCAATTTCTCCACTTATTTTTTTCTGAACATAAAATATTTGTGATGAAAATTTGTTGAAATTTTATTTTACAGCATTAAAGATTCTTGAATTAGATTTTTTTAATGTTGTGAGCTGTAATGGAGTAATTAAGGATTGTACTAGACAGATAATACAGATTTAATTGTAGAGATACGTAGATGATGAAAAGGAAAAAAATAAAAGCACTGGGGCAAGGAAATAATGTTCATGTTTAACAAACTTGTTTCAATTTTTTAACATGACGTTCCTAACTTGTTTTTCCACAAATAAATTTATAAATTTATAATTTGTATTGAAAGGATCACATACCGTCAAGAAAACTCCAAAGACAGCAAGTCCATCTTCTTTATCAGCTGCTTCCTCTAAACTTCCGTATTTGTCGTTCCAATGGACCAAGTGTAACTAAAACATTTGAGAAAAAAAAATTATTATTAATTTTACAGTATCTTAAATACAGAAATTATCTCAATGCTTAATTATACAGATAATAAGCAAAAACGTAATATGAAATATAGTTCTAAGTTGAAAACATGCCTTGAAACTATTTATCTTTCATGTGCTCTGTATTATAAATTTTATTAAATCAAGGAGCTCTGAGTAAAATGATGAAGACGAGAAGAGAAAAGAATTCTCTAGACTATACAGATGATGGTCTATTATGTTATTTAATTTTCTCTCTCTCTCTCTCTCTCTCTCGTGGGGGTAATGAATATTCAGTTGGTTATCTCCATAACTATGGAAGTGAAATACATGAGCCCATTTCCCATTTAAGAAAATTGGTTTACTCATCAAGACTAAAATCCCCTTGTGGTCTCTCTTTTGGGAAAATAAAGTTAGTGTGTCATTTCATGTAAAATGGAGCCAACTTAAAATGGAAAGTCTCCACGCAATGACTTTTATTGACCCGTGTCAAGACAGGGAAAGTAGAAAAGTAAGTAGGTAGTCAAATTACGTTGCAAACAGTCTTGTGTTATTCTATGAATAGTAAATACTTTTCTGTGTTACTGAATACTCCAACTTGTACTGTACAAGTCTAATCTGCAGGCAACAATTTTGTCCTCTCTCTCTCTCTCTGTAGTCACCTTTCTACATAATAAATGAACATCTTGGTCTTGAAGCTCATTTAAACTCGAGAGAAAAAAAACCTGTGTCAATATTAGACGAGAAAATTTGAAAATGGCAAAGGTTTTTTTCTTATCTCTTCCCCTCATCTCTTCCTAATTCGAGGATTCCCTTTATCTTTTTAAATAAGGTCAATTTCAATTTTCTTTTACTTGTCTTTCTCCATCTGATGAGAGACTTTCCCTTTTCTTAGATTTAACCAGTTTGTGTGCCAAATGGAAAAAAAGAGATTCTTTTTTTGGACTCTTTTAGGATCTACTAGAGATTTCACTTGAAAAATAATGAGACTTTGTGCAGAATAAGACTAAATCTATGCAAATGACTTTTACTTATAGTAAAATAAATCTCATCATCAATTTAAACTTGAATCCTTTACAATCTAATGCTTCTTCATTTCTTTTTGTGTCACAAAAAGTTCTAAGAAAAAGCTTTTTTTTCTTTAGAATAAAAATTTTATTTCTTTTATCATCCATTAATTTATTCAAGACAAACATGGATGATAAAATCTCTAAAATTAAGGGTAGACCACATAGAAATAGCACACAAGCCTTCAATTTAATGTGAAAATGAATTTGTGTAGTTGGTGGCTAACGAGGATCATTAAATAATACTCAACTCCCTTTAGAGACTAAAGATTATATTCTTTTCACAATAATTCCACCTGTAAGGAATATTAACTAAACTAATAGAGAAATGTAGTCCCTTTTATCTTTGAAAGCACTAAAAACAAAAGAGAAAGGAAACTTTCTCTCTCTCTCTCTCTTATGGCCCTTGACGTCTTGAAACAAATGACCATTATTTTTTCGGTGAGGTTTCATCCGTCAAATTCATAGCGTGCTATAAAACGATGACGTCAAGTTGTGGGGGTAGTGGGAGGCTTAACCTCAATATAATAAATTTTAGTTGGAGAAAAGAGAAAGAGAAAGCACGAAATTGTAACTGTACATAAATATTACACGAATATAATGCTTGTGGCATTATAAAGAAAAAAAAGGCAAAGGCGATGCGGTGAAAGATGCAAAGGAAATATAATACAAAAAACGTGTACACATATCTTTTGATTGATTTTCTCACAAAAAAGAGAGAGAGAGAGAATGGGTCTCTATCTGTACTTTATACAAAAAAATGTAGTTTGTGAAGGAAACAAAAAGAGTCAAAGGTCAAAGGCTAACGATTTATTATAATATATGGAGAGAAAAAAGGGGAGAGTGGAAAGATTAATGTTTTCAAGTATAAAATATATTACCTCAGCCGGGTACGTTACTCCATCGACGGTATGTTCAGATCCTTCTTCCGGAGCACTTCCCCAGTGGCAATGAAATTGCTCTAGTCTGTATGTATCACTCAATGGTCCACCTTGAAGCACTGTTCAAACAAAATATTCATCAATATCAATGTTATCCATACATTACATTTTTCATGATCCCCCCAAAAAACTATCTTCATCCCTGAACAATGGACCACTTTTCCAAAAAAGGAACAATTTACAGTGTACACATAAACTTTCTTTCCATTAGCACTTAAACTTTAGAGTGTGAGTATAAATTTTGACAATTTTTTTTGACAAACACTTGAAAATAATTTAAAAAGCTTTTTTTTGAAATTTATTTCATGTCATTTTTTGAATTATGATGGAGATTATGGAAATGGGTCTTATGACATTCCAGCAAGATAATGTATTACAACCATTAGAAAAAAGCTTCTTAAGTTGTTGACATGAAGAAAAGTGCAACGAAAATATTTTTTGTAATCTGAATGATAATTTTTAAATCCTATTCAATTAATTATGTTGACAAATTTTTATAGATGTGCATGATAGATAGTGATAGTGCACAAATAAATATTTATGTAGTAATTAAAATAGTTTGTGGTGAGATTTACTGAAATGACCTTGATATTTGCCAGTCATATGATTTTCTGGGATTAATAAGTAAATATATTATGTAGAATAAATTGAGGAAATGTAAATCAAATATTTAAATTAGTAAAATAATTAAAATGACTTGTGTCAAAATATTATATATATACCTGACGTCTTCTTGTCCATGTCCATTCCAACTTTCCATCCATTGCCTGTGTTGGAGATGAGTCTACATCTGTTTGGGTATTCAATTTGAAATGGTTGATCAATCAACCCTTCATCAGTTACACAGCCATTGCATGGAATGTCAATTGGTGATTGTCGGTCTCCTCTTGCCAATGGATAATTCTCACCCCAAGTATGAGGTCCTGCAAACACACAATTCAAAGGGAAATGATTAAGGTACATGTTACAAGTAGAAAGATTAATTAGAATTTTAAATATTATATGTAGTCAACTTGAGGTTTTTGTATGTAAAGATATTTTAATACAGAAAAATGGTTCTTATGCATGATAACAACCTTGAAATTTAATAGTGCTTAAATAGCTACAAAAATAGAAATGATTTATTTAACTGTCTATTAAATGATTTTGTGAAAAATGATAATTTTATGCAAAAACTTATTTTTCGACACTTGTGCATTAAATGCTCATTCTTTTATCTGCGGTTTATATTTTCCTTGTAGAAAATAGGAATGATGGTGTATATTAATTAATGGAGCTGAAGAGATATTAAAATTTTAACCTCAAATGTGGTTTAAATAGAATTACTGAAAATTAATGTAAATCAAAACGGTTGTGCAATACTGGAATTATTATCCATATTTTTGACATTAAAATGAGTTAATAAATAATTCCATTTTACATGTCGTTATTAAGCCCCATTGAATGCAAAAGAGAAAATAATTTTCTCCCTCTCTCTCTCTCCTTCTATTGTTATGAAATATTTGCAAGTCTTTTTATAAACTAAAAAAATTCGGCTTCTTTCATGTAAACAATGTAGAATTTTGTACATCAATGATGTAGGACATGTTCTTTTTCATGTTTACAAAAAGTTGTATTCATTTGCCAAAAAAAATTGCTATTAAAATACTTGTAGGAATGAATTTGCAACAAGTAAAAAATTTCATGCTCATTCTAATTCCTGAATCTTGTAAATAGATGATTGTAGAATCTTGTAAGAAGGAACTAGAATGTGTTAATATGGTTCCACATTTTTTCTCTTCTTCGTTGGTTAGTCAATCATAAATCCCTTCATGGATGCGTAGTCATTTGCAACGATGAGCTTGTTGATGATAACTTAAAATAGAATGGTAGGAAAGGCGCTGAATTAAATATGGACACAGGCAAAAAACATTTGGTTGGGTGCTCCTATCATGAAAAGGCATTCAAGTGTGGAATTTCATTATGATGTGTAGCAAACACCAAAAAAATCTCTGTGCTTACGATTAGACATATATGCACAACAAAAAATAAATCCCAAACCGTTGACGTCCCGGTTAAATCTCAAATGTAAACTTAGCAATACGGGCTAAAATTCGGAGCTCCGAATATTTCTCTCTCTCTCTCTCTTGTAAACAAAAATAAAATATTGAATAATTGGGGGGGGGGGTACATAGAAAAGGCGTTTTTATATAATCAAATAAAATTCAAATATCTTTTTATTATCCTTGAGTCAAGAAGAATTTAAAGATTTTAACGAGAATCTTTGATATTTTTAGAAAAAAAAGTGGCAGGTCTGACGTAAATGAGTGGGAAATAATTTATTAAAAGCGTATCAAAGTCTTCTGTTGACTCAAATCAAGTAGAATGTTCTATTCGTTTTCACACTAAATAATTGTTTATAGAGAGAGAGAGAGAGAGAGAGAAGTGTAAAAAAATCAGGGAGAGAACCTCAGTCTATTATTATTTGCACTTTGATCAAAGTACATATAAAAAATAGACTCGATGCATCGCACAAGTCATACCTCCAGCAGCTCTGAATTTTTCACACCTACGTATTGTTAGTAATAGTAATTTATTATTATGCAATTTGAATTTTTTCTACATGGCTCTAGTGCATATTATACAGATATCTGTACTCACACATGCCTTTAATTTACGTCTTCCTCCTCCTCATCCTCCATCTCTATTGTTAAATATAATTTAAAGAGTCATTCTATATGCAGATTAGTATCTGTATGCACAAATCTTTGTGTTCTTATTCAATACAATTTTTTTATTTTTTCACGTTGGGATTCTTTAGGGGTTGCTCAGCATAACTCTTTAAATTAAAGTGACTTTGACATGCTTCACTTGGAGTCAGTAATCACACTCGTTTCTCTCTCCTACCGTTTCATGGAGTGAAATGACCGTATAATTTATTCTGACACAAAAAAAATTTCAACCCTGTATTAGTATTATTGGCATTTATTACTAAACCTCTTAACCCACAGCACTTGACTGTAAGTGTAAAGTGTTATTTTGACTGTAGAGATGAAAGACAACAAATGATTTTTTTACAGGTGAATCTTATAATTGGTCAACAAATTTATTTCTCTTATTCTCAAGCTAAATAGTCAAGTTAATAGAAAACTCAAATCTTTTACTAATAATTTAATTGTGATTGTAGAATGTCTATACAAATTATGTTTAGAGACTTGAAAATAATTCTTTTGTCTTTCTTCTCACAGAGTAGAGGAGATTGGCTGAGAAGTGAAAATAAATTTTCGAGACATGATCCGTCTATAAAATTTGTTGAGTAATTATCATAACAATTAGCTTTAAAAAATTTTCTATATGTGCTACGTGTACATTGAAAATATCCATTTATAGACGTAACTCTTTAAATTATTCTATTTATTGTATAGAAGTACAGTACCAAAGACTCATTTTGCAACCAACCAAGTGTCAGTCATAATAGGAGCTAGGAAATTTTTAGAGGTAGATTTCTACATGTGAGGTTTAGTGTATTTATAATTTATTCTCTATTTTAAATTCTAAGAAGCTTCCTAATTGGTTTTGGTTACGTTTAAGGTCCATTGTGATTGAATAGAATTTTATTTTTACGATTACTATTTTTATGCCCATACTCGTACACTGCCACAAAAATTTTTTGCATCTTTAAAGAGAGAGAGAGAGAGAGAGAGAGAGAGAACTTAGGGAGTTTTATAAAATCTGAAACTCGACTTAAACTCTACTCCGCCATAGAGTGTCTAATGTATTGTGATAGAGGCAAGGATTTCTTACTCGTCGCGAAGAGAGTTGGGAATAGAATTTGGGATTTTATAAAACTCCCTCTTTGTTTTATTATGTAGATTCCAGTAAAAAATAAATAAAAATAGAAAATAATATTCTTTTTTGTCCATGATGATGAAAACACCTTGAAAATGACAAGAAAGTCAAAAAAATGGGAACAATTCATCTTGTTTAGTCACGTAAACCATTTTCTCCTTGAATGAAAATCAGAGAGAGGGACAGTCGCTCATAATCGTAATGGGATAGAAAATCAAAGAGGATTCGCCTAATGATTTCAGACGGATTTGGGCGTGGATGTGAAATTTTTTGACAAGATCAAAATGGTGTAAATTTTACTAGACTGACATATCTCTACAGAGAGAGAGAGAGAGGTGAGATAAAATAAATTGAAAACCCATTAAAATAAAATGGGATGACCGTCTCGTCAAACACATCTCTCATCTCCCATAATAAAAACGATGGAGTACAAATTTATTCCAAATATAGAAATAATACACAAAAAACTTTTTTTACGTGACCTACTCGATGATGACGTAAGTTATTTGTTCGAAAGAGAGAGAGAGAGAGAGAAAATTCAATAATGTATGAAGTGAAAATGGTAACTTTTTTTCCTCCCGATGAAGCGTCAAAGAGGAGAGAAATGTTTTTAGAGGGTAGGTATATATAAATAATATTGAATTTGAAATTAAAATGAGATTCAAAGTTATGATGCCGTTCCCAGTCTCCATTATTATTAGCTTTGGTATGTCAAATGGCTAGAAAAAAGTTTTTTTTTGCCAATGAATGTTTTAACATTCCCTTCATACTCATATTTGATATTGCTGAGACTACAAAATGTACAGTAGTCAGCGAGACGAATGGTGAAATGGGCCCATGTGTTGAACCTTAATTTTATGAACGTGTTCAATCTACGTTCTAACGTGTTAATAGACATATGTCAGTCATATGCAATGCAGAAGAAAAAAACTTTTTTTCATTTCATTTAATATTTTGAAGGACATTTCATCCTCATCTACAGTTTATAAATTAAGCTAACTAAAATTTATAAATATTCTATTCAAAATGTAAACTAGAAAAAAAGCCTTTGAGGGATGGAGAAGAATTCATTGAAATTTAATCTTTTATTTTGTAAATTAAATTTCAGAATATTTTTTCCTCACCTAAAGGCAATAGAAAGAGTTGAAATTTTACCTAAAGAAAGTTTTAATTTTTTTTATACAAAAAAAAGAAGATCAATTTTTGAAAATTATCTGACACAAGAAATAATTACTAGTCTTGTCATCCACCATTTTGTACAAAACTTTTTTAAACTTGTATGAGTTAACAGTGTACAATTTTGTAGATGGGAAAAAAAGTTTAGGAACTAATGACAGACTCAACCAAGGCACAAAATTGAACTCAATTTTGAGAGAGTTCCAGACTTTGCCTAATTTTGGTCTTCAAAGCTCTCTCTCTTTTTCTGGATGGTTCTCTCTTTGAAATTTAAATTTGGTTGGAAAACCATTTACCAGGACCACAATTAAACAGAGTGAAAAGTCCACACACATGTCCTTCTCTCTCTGACGTCATTCTCGTAATGAGTCAAATTACAAATTTTATATAGTCATTTGGCTCAAAGTTAATTCTTACGTACGACGACGTAAGTACCAAGAGTTTTTTTTTTTATTTTATTGATTTGTGATAAATGTGTCAACTCGTTCTCATCTTCAAACACTTTTTTTTTAAAATTAATGACACACAAGTTTACTGTCCATTGTACTTACATAACATGGGTGTTTTTAAAGAGAGAAGGTTAATTTTTATTTAAATCCCTGGACATTAACACAAATATAGATAAATGTGGTTTGGAAGTGTTGACAAAAAACTACACACCTCCATTTTAATTCTTCAATTGAAGAATGACGCCAGATGCACTTCTGACTCTGTCAAGGCAATTCTTGACATGAAAAGTCATTAGTTTAACTTACGACAAGGCAAAGTCAACGAGTTATGGGTAATAAAATGGTTAGAAATTATTCATCAAGAATGAAAAAAAGAAGAAAAAAAAGTGTCCTGTCATCGGCAGTCTTAGATGTCTCAAACATGTCCCTCATTGTGTGTATTAATGATGACCATGGCTTAATGACATAATTCTCTCCAGCTTATTTTCTCTTGCTCATCATTTTCTCATCACAACAGCAAACAAGCCCCTCCTCTCTTCTCTGTAAAATCTTCCTAATGTTTTTGGCTTTGGTTTCCTCTCTCCTCGCATCATAAATTATGCTCTTCTATGTAGAAGAGCTGTTCATCCATTAAATTAATGTCATGCATATAAAAGACATGAGGACATTTAATTTTCTTAATCATGATGACTCTCTGACTTAAATTTTAAACTGCACATTTAATGTTCTTGTTCACTCAATGAGCCGCTTGTTTGGACAAATGATGGAGAGAGATGAAGAAAAAGACATTAGGAGAATATCAAAGGTTAATTTGCAAGACCATCTCTCTCTCTCTTAATGTTAAATGTCGGAACAACATTTTAAATTAGTTTTGGGTCAACTTGAGCTCAAATTACTCTCAAGGTGTCAAAATCTATTGACTCCTGACTTGGTCCTTTTCATCTAGCCAACTGTCATGAACAGAGACTCAATGTAGAAAGTAAGATGATAAATTAGGGCTAAAATTGAACAACCTTGGTAAAAGTTTTACATGGGCATGGACTTTAGTTGAAAAACATGCCCCAAATTTTGGCAATATTATACTCTC
This sequence comes from Arrhopalites spinosus, assembly GCA_034700945.1. Classification (NCBI taxonomy): domain Eukaryota; kingdom Metazoa; phylum Arthropoda; class Collembola; order Symphypleona; family Arrhopalitidae; genus Arrhopalites; species Arrhopalites spinosus. Next base: position 18,422 of record JAQIVZ010000413.1, read on the forward strand.
CAGAATTCTACTCTCTCATGGAGATGATGAAGATTCTAAGTTGTATACAAAAATATCCTATTTTTAATTTGAGTACAAAAAATGGAGTAAACATTTTAACTTTCTTTGGCTTCCTTCTTCTCTTTTTAGTCTCGGCTGGAGTTCAACAGGTAAAGACTATTTTTGTTTTGGAAAATAAATTGTGTACATAAAATTCTTTTTTTGAGTCTTATAAAAAAAATATATTCAAGCTTTATGTGCAACTGGCATGTCTTTTGCTAGTTTTGTACTTTTTCTTGAGCAAAAAATATACTGAGTTGTGATTTGTTTAGTGTGTGCATTTGTCAAGTCATTGAAAAACTTTTTTTTTCATCTTCCTTACAAATCGACAGGTAGAGAGAGAGAGAGAGAGAGAGAGTCCAGTCAGAAAATGTGCTACATCATGGCATGAAATAATTTGAAAAGACATTCAAAATTGTAAAGACAAAATCTACACAAGTTTTCTTTTACAAAATCTCCTAATTAGTTTGTCAAATGTTATTTGTAAATATAAACCATGTCTACTGTAATGTACATACCTTTTTATTTCTTAATTGGCTTGTATGTACGAGTTGACCAGATGAAACTTGAAATGTTTTGTGATGAACCGAAAGTAATTTGAAGCATCTAACGTGAACCTAACTAGTTTGTCTCATTTACTCAACGACCCCTTTAAATTATGAAATCACAAACTCCTTCTCCTTTCTCAGGCTGTCTTAATTGGAGTCAGCTGATAATATTTACACAAACTCAATTTTAATTATTTCTTAATTGAACCTGGAGGCTCATTTAATTATCATCCAATTTTCTTAACCATTTCTTCTACCTACACTTTTGTACTTAAGTCGTCTTGTTCTTGTTCCCTTGTAGTTGTACTTAATTCAAATATGATGATAACTACAGATATAGCTTTTTAATTAAGTTCAGGCTTGCCAATCTGGAAAACTAATCAAAGTCAAAATTTTCAAGACCAGTCAAAACTCACTTGAAAGTTCACTTTAATTTCATTAAAAATTACTGTGCATGTACGAGTGACCTTAGAAAATTATTCTCATTGATGAAATCTTTGGAGAGAGAAAAAAAACCAAAAAGACAAATAAGGTTTACTTAACTGTGATTCGCAATTTTGTAATGCATTTCCGTACATGGAGACTCCATTGGAGACTTGTAGGTTAAAATAGCATGGTTCTACTGTGTAACTATCAAATGTCTCATAAATTTACCAACGAGTCACTCCAATACAGTTTTTTGAGAGATCAAACAACCCCCCAATGTTTTTTTTGAACTCTTACACACATCCATTTTATTTTACGAGCAATTTTTTTTCTCTTTGCTTTTAAAATGTCTACTCATTCTCATCTTCTTTTTTTATTCGAAACACGAACTCTCTCTCTCTCTCTCTCTCTCTCTGTCTGTGTATTTAATTTGTCCGTTGGATCGTAAATCAATAATTTAATTATGTATCCGCCTCTTTTCTACTGCCATATCTGAACACACTTATACAGATCACAGATGCATATCAATAAATTCACCTGGATAAAAGAAACCAGATCAAACTGACGTCAAGATTATTTGAAGCCATGTTAAAATATTAAAGCGAGTCTCGATTTAAAATTTTGGAGACTTAAAATAAATATCTCAACTTATTTAAATTTAAATGGCAACATTTTAAAAATTCTATTTATATTCTTCATCTAATTTTTCCAGCAGAACGGAGACATTTAACTTACTTTCGTTAGTCAAAAACGATTTAATTTTACATGATTTAAAATTCTACATTTTATTTATTCTAGCTAATGCATTTGTCTACAAAGAACCTGAGCTAATTTTAATTTAAAATCCTCTTTCATGGTCAAGAGCATGTTTAGTTTGTATGTCTACTATCTTGCATCTTGTGCATTTTATTTTTAGTGAACTGATAAAAAAAGATGGAGGTACAGATAATTCTGAAATTATATAACAACTTTTTTTAAAAAAAATTGAATAAAAATCTCATCATTTTTATCTTAGAAAAATGTAAATAAATATTTTTAAAAAGAAATTATATTATATAATTTCAGAACTTTAATAAAATCGTCCTTGATTAAGAAATTAGACGTTTATCATCAAGTCATGAGACGTTAGTCAGGGAGGTACTCGATAAAAAAAACTTCCATGATTCCACCACTGACGTCTTTCTTACATATAACATGTAAAAATGGTATGAATCATGAGACTTCTATTGTCATTTTAATACGTCCATTCTTTTCATAATAATAGAATATGATAACCCATTTTTTTTTCTCTCTCTCTCTCTCTCTGTACAATCGACATGTGATGCATAATGTAATATTTTGTATTAGACATGAATTTTTCAAAGAAAATCTCCTAAACTTTATTACTTGACTAGATTCCCCACTATTTGCATGTACCTACTGAAACTTGTCATGTGCATGAAATTTGGGTTTCATAGTCAAATTGAGTGTAGTGATAAAGTGAGGAAAAGAAGAGAGATATATGATAAGTAGGATGTGAGATTTCCTAGTCTTCATCATTAAATTATGACATGGTCCATGCCTTTTCCTCCCTATTTTTTTATGACATACATAAAACTACCTGGTGCATATGGAGTTGTGGAGATACTATAAATTGAAATAGAGCACAAGTCAATTTCTGAATCAATGGTTATATTAATAATCCCTGCAATTCTTCTTCTCTCTCTCTCTCTCTCTCTTGGAGAAGAAAAGGGAATATGATTTGTCAAAAGAGAAAGATCAACTCATAAAAGACTCCCGGTTTATTATTTCCGGTATCTTCTTTCACTCTCTCTCTCTCTCGTGTGCTGTCTTTGAGTCAAATTTAATTTTAATGAGGTTTTTACTTCACCAACACCACCAGCCATCATTTTTCGGCTTATACTGATCCCCCCACTGTGATAATGATCCCAACACTAAATTGGTTTTTCTCTCCCACTTCTTTAGTTCTTACATGACTTGAACTAAACTTGTGTGTGCCTTGTGAAAAAGTTTTTTTTTGTTGGTTGAAAATTAACCAAAACTTTCTATCCATTCTAGCAATTTGTGCCTCTTTTTTTATTACAACAAATATTCTACTCTTAAACTTTAATTAAAGTTGATTAAGTTGTGTGTACAAAATACTCTTTGGATTAATTTGTATCTTAAATAACTAATTTAATTTCTCTTGGGTGTAATTTAAAGTAATAAAAACAAGGAAATTTTTGTTTTATCTCTCACAAAAAACTAGACTTAATTATATTTAAATACCATTTAATTCCTAAATTTCTACACTTAATTTGTAGTTTTAGAAAATTAATTATAGAGAGAGAAAAGAAAAGGAACAAGTTTAAAAAATTTTCTTCTTACCATTGTGGCTGCAATATCCCCAGTCGCTCATCGTTACAAAAAAATAATGCTCAAGTTATGTGGTATGTTTGCCGTATACCAAGGTCAGAGGTCGATTTGACTTGAAGGAATTCACACACAATATTTTTGTTTAAATTTTTTTTTATAGATGATGAAGATGGAGGTCAGGAAGTAGTAGGAGAGATAGTACTTCACTTGTTTTTCGTTTACAAATTACACAGAGAGGGGGAATGTGATTACTGTAAAGTTTTTTTTGTTTTTTAATAATGTTGTCGTTGACTAAAAATAAAAGATTTAATTTTGGCAAAATAAACTTAACACTTTTTCATTTGGGTTGAGTGTTGAGGAAGAGCAAGGCAAAAGTGTTGATTTGTGGTGTGTTGGTTTGGTACAGAGATAATCTTTTCTCACTCGGTGACTTGACTCTCCAAAAACTTCCAACTTGGTTAATAAATTGGTGGCGGTGAGGAGAGAGAGAGAGACAGAAGGGGAGAGAAAGAATTGAAGCGAGTTAGAGTTAGTTGAATTGTGAGCACTTGATGTATCTCTATAATATTCCTCTATTATACGAGTACAGACGCCTATTTATTGACAGGGGGGTTAACTTTTGCTTCTTGTCCTATCTTTTGTTGTTTTTTCCTTGTAGGCGTTTATTCAACGTTAACTCTCTCTGTTGGCTGGAGGCTTTTTGAGTGTGAAGGAAATTGAATATTAGTTTATTTTCTCTTGTTGTATGAAACAAGTATCTTTAATAATATTTGAAGAATGTGTGAACTCTTGTTTATTTTTTTTTACTTGAGCATTGACAGAACTTGAAATGTATAAAATTATTATTTTAGTTTGTTGATTTTTTTCTTCAACTTATTAACTCTCAAATTTCTTGAGGACAAAGAGAGACAAAAAAAAATAATTGTAGAAGATCAAGTATAGTTCTTGTCTTGTTTTATTGGATTAAATTCATGTACAAGTGTTTGGGGGGCATGTAAATAATTTCTCTGTTTACTGGAACAAGTCAAAGATTTGTGGGTACGATTGTAATTGTATCTGTAGTCAAATTGTTTTGATCTTTTTTTTTTCTTTTTCCCACGAGGTTCTCAATTGACGTTAAACCCCCTCGAGTCTTTGACTGACTGTTCTTATTGAAAGTATTTATTTTTATTGTAATTCTTGATTCAAGTTGATTTGTGGACAGTTTGTTAATTTCTTGAAAAATATATTATAAAATTGATCAGCTTTTTCTTTTATTTCAGAAAGAAGAGAGAGAGAGACTTTCTAGATGATTGGAGGGAAATAATTTTTTTTCTTTTTTGTTTAGACTTGTCCCTTGCTTGAGTTAAAGTTGAGCCAAGAACTGTTTAGGGTTGACTGGTGCTACTCTCATTTCCTCCTGGCTTATTTAGCTTGAGCTTGAAAGCTTTTGACTGAGAGAGAGAGAGACTCAGCGGTAGTTTGCACACACAAGTAAAAATTGTGGTACATAGTTAAATAGACGTATCTGTATCTGTAGTGTTATGTGTTAAGCTTAATATAAACTTGTACTTTTTTTCTGCACAGTTCTCTTTATATTGACAACATACTTATATATGAGTTGCGTATGATTCAACGTAAATTTTTACAATATATAATTCTGCCTTCCTCTCTCTCTCTTATATGTATTTTTGTATTATACAATATCTGTAATTGAGAGCTGTTGCTCTGTAGTCTGCAGCTGGAAGTTTCTTTTTTGTCAGTCACAAAAATGTGTATGTAGTAGTACAGAGGAGAAGGAGGTGCAATTTTTTTTCAGCTTAGAGAGCCCTCCCAATATCCCTATAAAAACAATACACATAATAAACATCATCATCATCATGAGTCTGTGAAAATACACAGACAAACATCGAGTCAAACTTTTATGTTTGGGGCAGTGAACAGTGTTACAAGCATAGCATTTAAATATTAAATAGAAAACGATTAAGAGGAGAGGTATCAAAAGTTGTATTATTTAAATATCCATTTAATGCTTTCATTCCCCCTTTTCTATTCTCGTGGGTACAGTACAACCAAGCGTTAAAAATAAGCGTCAGTCTGTATACAGCTTTTGTGTATCATTTTCATACAGAAAAAAATGAATGCTTTTGTATTTATTTGCTACTACATCCACTTTTTTTTACCTTCCTCCCATTTAAGTGTAGAGTCTATTTCTAGATTTTTCTATTCAATGATTAAAAATATAATTATTGGATAATTCTCCCTCCCACTCCAATTATAATGGACTATGACCATTTATATGGAAAGGCTCTATTTATTGACATTATATAAATAGTTTGAATGGTTTTTAAATACAAAAAATTACTCATGTGACCATGCAAAAAATTGGGAGAGGACCTGTACAGAATATTTCACCTGAGTGCAGTCATTGGCTTGAATGGATTGAATTGGTGCTTGAGAGATAATAATAAAATGATTTTTATTTTAAATTATGTGTATTTAATACACGACAGATAATCTGAATTTGACATTCATTGACTAAATTGATCACTTTTTAAATTCTCTGCATTGAAAAAAATGAGGGAAATTATATGCACATTGTACTTCCGCTTTATTATTTACAAGAACTGTAGGTCTGTAGAGCTGACCAAATGAGAGTAAACACAAAAAAATGAATCTGTTATTTTTTATAATTGCATGTGACAATTGAGAGTACCTACAGTGGAGTATTTATGGAGTAATAATTCATACATGGTGTGAACTCTCATCGTAAATTAGAGGCTTGGAATGAACGATAAGCCCGACCCGCTTTTGTTCATTTATTTTAACAATGTGTAATTCACTCTAATGGACTCAATATCCATTCAATCCCCCCGGGTTTAAAATGCCCAAACATGCTTCTATTCTTTTAACTTGCAGAGGAGTGGGCTGTGAAAATGACCATTTTTTTGTGTCTCCATGGACTAATGACTATTCATTTGAGAGGGCACTTTTAGGCACATGTGGAAATTTATTTTCAAAGGGTCTTTTATGGTCACCCATTCTCTTTTATCTTTTTCCTCATTTAATATCTCATTCAAATGACAGTGTCTGGACAAAATTGACGTGATGGTGTCTGGATATTGTTTAAAAAGATTCTTTATACTCTAAGTTGTGAAGACATGATCAAAGGTCATCAGGTCAATAAAAAGTTTTGACAAAGTCTTTATGAGTCACAAAAATTGTCAAATTTTTAGAGTTTAGAAACTGGAGACATAAAAAATAAATTAATGATTTGGTTTCAGATAATTACAGTTTTATTTTGTTTATTGAACAGCAATTTAATATTTAGAAATTTGATCCCACTTTCAATGAAAATCAAAATATCAAAAAACCCAAATCGTAAAGAAAGCCGTTGGGGAAGCCCCTCTCTCCCAAAAAAACCTAAGAAACCCACTGCCCAAAAAACCCTGGGCATAATGGACAGTCAAGACTAAAATTAACTGGGATACGGTATTCTTTCTTTTTCAGAAAATTTCGTAATGAATTGAATACAAAAAAAAGTTTCCAAACCATTCAAACTTACGCAAGAAGAAAAGAAAATTAGAGCAAAAAAAATAAACTGGAAGCACAAGTTAAAGCAATAAAATAAATTAAATAGCTTGAAATATTTAATAACATTTAATGCTCCCACAAACACTCTAGAGAATATCTAATTTGGTCTATAATTTCAATCTATAAATCTTACTCTTCTCAAACCTATTCCTATCTATACACTTTGATGGATGAATTGTTGAAGGAATTTAATTGTAATTACTTTAATTTCTAATTTCATCTTTTTTTTGAGAAACCTTTATTTTACCAATAGCATCATCCATCAAGTTGAATGTAATTTGTAATGACAATTTGACATGATAAATGTCATCTTTTACCTACACGAAAGAGAAACATGAAAAATCACAAGACAGAAAAACAGAATTTCAAGACTATTTTAACATGCAAAAAATCGTTTGTAAATTATTCCATAATCTCAATCAATCTTGTAGCTCTCAAAATAATAATAATATTTCAAATTTTATGAATAAGTTTCAAAATTTCTAAAGCTCTCAGATCTCAGGACACAGAATATTTCTCAATAAAAATATTACAATACTATTGGACCCTCTATTCAATTTAGGAGACTGTACCTGGAGAGAGAGAGTGTGTGAGGTTTTACTATTATTGGTTCAATTTTGAAGATTTAGGAGACAAAAAAAAGAATTGCAAAACGAGTCATAAAATCACGTTGACGAAATTATTTTTTACTGTATGGAACTGTACACATATTCCCCTACTAGTCGGCCTGCATATAAAAACAGCCCAAATTTGATACGGGGGGTTCTATGGATTTCTCCATCATAAGCGCAATTGTAGGCCATCAACTGTATGGATGAAATTGGGCAGGATTTTTTATGAGAAAGTGCAGATTCTTTCTGTAAAGGTTCAAAATCCTCTCTCGTTATAGTCTCCAACCAGTTTCCATTATTTTTCCTTTGTAGTCATATCACAATTCTCCCTTTCATGTTCTCTCCAGTAAAAAAAAAAGCTAGAGCAAACTCATATTAAGTTTCTCCATCCTCATGGATTACGACAATTGAAATAAAAACTAAGAGTCTTATGAAGTTGTTAGAAAGAAAAACGAGTCAAACAAAGAAACAGAAATTTAAGCAGAAGCGCAAGCTTTGAATTTATATTTTGTGTGTGGGGGAAGTGACAAGTGACTGTGGTGAGAATTGACATAAAAAAATTGTTTTGTTTTTTTGTTGACTTACTTGAGATTGACAGTAGTAAAATCCAGGGGCTTTAAAAAAAATAATTTTAAAGCAAAAAACAATTTATTGTTGAGGTAGGCCTGCCACCTGAATTCACTGACTTGCTAAAAACTTCAATTAGGTTTCTTCTCTGTTTACATCCATCCAACTTCCTTACAATTAAAATGTTTTTCATCACGACGGACAACAACGAGAACAAGTTTAACAAATTAAATTCTCTTCCAATTTGTTTTATTTTCCATAAAGTGAAGGATTTAGATGGACAGAGAGACACAAAATTTTTACTAAAATTAGCCAATAAAGTTTTTTTTCACTTTTATTGCTCAACGTCTTTTTTTATAGAAATATCTTGAGAGAATTCATAGTCACTTTTACGCACATTTAAAAATTGAATTAAATTGAACAAGACAAAAATTAATCACAATATTTAATAGGAGTGAACTTTATATATTTTTTAATTATTTCAAAATTATTGTCTCTCATAAATTGAATGTCTGTAACATGTTCATCATGTCTATCATGTTGGATTGGCTAGGAGAATTAAAATAATTAGTAGTGAGCACCAACACACAACAAGATCCGAAGATTTCGAGTCAAGATGATGAGATGACTTGAGAGGGTCATGAATAGGCTGAGCATGTTGAATTGAGGTCATTTTATGGATTTGACTTTTTCTGTACAATTCAAGTAATGGAAAGAGTGACTGTTGAAAAAAGGATCCATAAAGTTGTTGTTTTTGTTCCTCAAATTCTTCTTGAAAATCTTTCCTCCTCTCTCGACTAATATGAATTAGTAAGGATGTGGCTGTAAGTGGTACAGAGACAAAAATTTGTGAGGATGATGATGAAGTCCAAAGATGAACAATTTTTCCTTTCATCATTCTGCTAGACTATTCATTTGTCCTCTCAAATATTTTATTCTCTGTTAAAAAAAGAGTAACAAACAAAAAAATCATTATCAAAATCATTCACTTTCATCATGTTTTTTTTAAACTGTTATAAATTATTTTTAGGGTTGGCATTTAAAAACCCATTCTTTTTTTTTGGCTTCATCATTGACCGTCAAAACAACAGTTTTTTTTGCTTGCAAGCAAATAAAATGATTGTAACAAAGTGAATCACTAGTACTTATGATTTTATGTGTTTTGTGCTTTGTGTGTGTGTGTGTGTAGGTACAACAAACGTTATCAGGAAAACTCCTTTTTATCTCCATTTATCAAAAAGGAATAGAGATTACACAAGAGTTGACTTTGTCTCTTTATTAATTCAATCCCAACTTTAATGCTCTTCTTTTTTTACAAAAAAAATAATCTCTACACTATTTATTACTCTGTTGGATCATCTCCCTTATTTTGCCTCTTTTTTTTATCTAAATTCTTTTTTATTATTAATTTGTAAACAGTTTATACTAGTTACGAGGATTTTTACAAAAAATAATTTATGAGAGATGTTTTTTCAATTAATCTGCATTATGTAAATTATGTTTATGCTTTAAATCTGGTCAATTCAATGAATTTTATTATTTTAAAGAAAAATCTTCAAGCTTAATCACAAAAAATATTTTTAATTTCTAATTGGACAAGCAACACTTGTTAATTTTATTGCTTTTTGGAAATAAAATGAATAAATTTTATCATCATTTTGATTAAATAAGGGGCCAACATGAACATGGTCAAAACTCAACAAGATAAATAAATTTACATTAAATAAATTAAATATTTATATTTAAACATATTAATTAAAATAAATTACCATTTGATGTAGTAGTTACAAAGTGAAGAAATTGAGAATTGAGGCGTCTGAGTTGACAGACATTAAAAATTGAGAAGATTAAATTAAAAATTTTGTTGTCTGTTGCGCTTCTTGTTGTAATCACGAAAAATTAAATGTTAGTCAATACTTAATTGCGTTCCATGTTCATCATTTGAAAATTCTCTTGATAAAATGTCCATATAGAAAAAAAGAGAATCATTAAAACTCTTTTTAAAATTCTTATCCTGTTGTCCTCGTCTCTGTATGGGTGATTGACTTTGCCCCTTTCAATTTATTTTGTGATGATTCTTTATTACAACATTTAATATCTTTTTTTTTCATTTTTATATCCAGCTCATTCTACTCATACACGTACTTCATTTTCAGTGTTTGTACAGATACAATTTAAAAGGTTTTTGTTGATGGAATGGAATTATTGTTTGTACTTGTAGACTGTACTTTTGATGATTAAAATTGATTGTAAAAATTTTCCCTTGATTTCCAACGATGAGTGCAATCGATAATTAAACTCTTGCATTTATCTTAAGCCTCTCTATCAAAATAACACCTCGCTCGCTCTCTCTCTCTTGTTGATTTTAGTAGGCTCATCAAATTAATTTTTTTTAACTTCAAGTGGTTCTCTCACTATTGTGTAGATACAGTTATTGGCCATTAGCCATTGGCCATTGGTTATTGGTATCAAGAAAAGCCGAGTACAAATATTTAACGGATGATTTTTTTAAATGTGTAATAAATTGGCTATTTATAAGAGAGAGTGTGTGTTTCAATATAAATACACAAAATCACATTCTTTTCCCATCACGTGCTTCCTCTCATTTGTTATTTTTGGCTTTTTTTCAAATATTACGTGAGAGAGAGAGACTATCTCTTCTTGTCGTCCCAGCCATTTAGTACCCTGAATATATTTTGATACAACTAAAATGAATAGAGAATTTTTTCTCTCTCTATTATCTTGTTAAAATGGTCATAATGGAATTGGGAAAAAACACTTTTTCTCCGTAACAAAAGAGAATGTTCCCTCTCCGTCTGGGAGTTAGACGGGTACTAGGAACATGAAGTGAAAGGAGGATAAAAATGATGTCGTCTCTATCAATCTCTTGACATTGATTAATATAATGTAAAGGTATACATGTATTGTTGTAATGGATTAGACCAGCGTCTGTCTTGTTTGATATTCAAAAAAGTGGGCTTCTCCACCACCACCACGTTCCTCTCACTCTCACTCCCACTTAATTGAGATTGCAGTCACTTTTATTTTATTGTGTCACCGTCAACACAGTTAATATTATGTACGTGGCTTTCTCTCCCTTTTTTGTATGCAGCTCTGGGGATTTTATTATATTCTTTGTCCTCAGTTCTTTGTCTGAATTCTAACAAGATGAACTTGTATAGACACAACCCGCAACTCTGACTCAAAATTTCATCAACTAAAAATAATGATTTTTTTAGTTTCCCTCTGGCTTTTTTTTATTAATTCAACTCTCGTCCTTGGCTCTTGTCCATTTAACCGGCTTACGGAGCACTTTTATTAAAGAGTCACAAATTCAAGGGACGTGGAAAATGTAGTGAGCACGTCTTTATGTTGATTTTTTCTTGTTGGTTATGTCAAAATATTGGACATGACTTGCACCTTCCAGTCAAAAATGAAGGGCTGTTAGAGCAGTCCCAGAATGTCTGGAAATGAAAAAAAAAATAAATTAAAATTATTTTTTTATGTGGACGTTAGAGAGAAAAGTGTGGACAATGTTGAAATTTAAATGGAATTTTCAGCTCAGTGAATAATAAAAAGTCTCAGCCTTGTCACCACTGCACTGTACAGTTAAAGGGAGGAAATTAAAGCCCATTTTTTTCTTGTCATCCGTCTCTTTATGGAATTTGAGTGGAAAAGACTTGTTTCATGACAATAAAAGAAAAAGTTAAAAGTCTCTTTTGAAAATATTCTTGAAAAAAGTTTGAAAAGTGTGAAACAGATACTCGGCCTATTCCTTATCTCTCTCTCTCTTTTGTGCCTCCATTGAAAAAAATAATAATAAAAAGTTTGAAAATTTTGAAATGTTGTCAGACAAAAAACTAAGAAATCCTCTTTGAAATTTTCTTGACAATCTTTCTTCTTGTTCATAAAACCGTACCGGTGGGATTTTTGTGGCTCTGTTGCCTTTAAAATCTTTTCCTGCCTGACAGTCCCACTCAAGATATATCTAATAATATGTAATACACAAAGAGAGGGAGAAAGTCTTTTTAACATGAAAACTATGCGAGGAGTATAAAAGTACCATTTTCAGAGAAAGTATTTTCTCTTTAAAATACTTTCTCGCTTTCTCTCAAGTGAAAACTAGTAAAGAGAGAGAGGCATGCATGCGTAAAATTCTTGTAGACGAGGCTCTCCTTCATAAAAAGAATAGGAATCCCCTCTTAGGACTTATAGAGACAGACGAACATAAAAAAAAAGTTTAAAAAAATGAAAACAAACAAGGAAGCCACTTTCTCCCAAAAAAAGAAAGTAAATCTGTAGACGATTCTTCTCACTAGAGACAAACAAGGCGGAGGTGTAGTTTGCTATACATTTTTCAGTGGCTACACAACAAAATTCCTTGTTGACGAGGATATACTCATATACATATACATGTTAGAGCAGTTTCCCGTTTGAAAAAAGGCTTGGAATTTGGGGGGTAGGCAAATAGAAGAACAATCATGTGTTGAAAGCCTCTCTCTTATCCAATTTTCTCTTTTGTATTTTTATCTACCGTGTCCCCTTCTACTCTATCACTGTCTCCAAAAAGTCTATACAATCCTTTCAACACATTTTCAACTTGCAAAGCTCCCTTTAAGTTTAAGGGTTTTTTTTATTTGTGTGTGTGTGTGTGGTATGTGTCCTGGGAGATAGACTTTGGGATTTTATTTTTTTACTATTCACCTTCCCTCCATTTGTTAAGCACTAGACAATATTTTAGATGGGCGGCGATTGAGAGAAAGTGGGGAGAGTACGTGAGTTTTTCTCTTTTTTTCCCTCGAGACTATTTTGAGACTGGGAGATGGGAAGCCTCCTTTTGCCGTACATTAAAATTACATTCCATGTACAATTAAGGGAATAGAAAGACACAATTAAATTACGAACGCTACACTTGTCCTCATCATTTTCATTTAATTGCATTTCCACATGTAAACTTTTTTACTCGGGCTCAATATGTTTCAACGAGAAAGAGTTGAAAATGTATGGACAGTCGACCAATCTCGCTCTTTGTTTGGTTTTATTTATGTACATATGTTTACAATGTGAGGAGGAAATTCACATAATTAGAATTATGAACATCATTAAAATTTTATTTATTTACTGGAATAAACTCTATTAAAATTTTATAATCATTATCCACTCATCACATGCTCATGTAGGATAGAGAGAATTATCTCGTGTGGAATGGATTATGAAATGAAAAAGAAGTGAATTGAAATAATTATGAGGTTACACAAAATTCAAGTTTTTTTAAATCGATTTTTTTGAAATTTAGACTCTCAATGAAATTTTAATACCCTCAAAATGATTGTACACCTGAGCATTCAATTTCAACCAATTTTTTTTTGTTAAATTCTGTCTGTCTTTCTTAACAGTTTACATGAAGGGCGGTGGTACAGAAAGAGGAGGGGGGTTAGATAAGTACAGCTAAATATTAATGGCGGCAATAGATCAAAAAAGAAATAATGCATAAAAACTTTTTTTACGAGGATTTTGGTTAGAAACTTGTCACTATAAAACGATTATTATATTATTTATCTACACCTACAACCTCTCTACGTCCCCCTCTTCTATATTTTATACTGGTTTCCTTTCATGGGAGAAAAAAAAGAGAAAGTTTTAGGTTATGTCAACTACAATTTGTATCTGTTTGAATGGAAATTTTGGAAATTTGGACAAGGTTCCTCTCGTTTCCGGCTATTTCCCTTTTTTCAGAATTCTCTCTCTTTGAGTGTAGGTACCCATGACAAGAAGCTAAATCCTATAAAACAACAAAGTTTCCGGATCAAAGTGACATGAAAGTAAAGGAGAGAAAGTTTTTCGCCCAGTTTTTGGCTCGTCTCTGCTTTCCATGTGATCTCTCTCTGATATCAGGAGAGAGATGACCTTGTGTATTCCCTTTTGTACATGGAAGAGAAATAGAGAACATTCTTTATCCCTTTTTATATGACAGCTCGTATATCATTTCGTTACACAAGCTCTTCCCCCTCCCCCCTCTCTCTCACACTAATTCCACAATGACAAAAGAATAGTTCTCTCTCATCCTTCATAGAAAAAAATATTTTTTGGCCTTGATGGAAAATTCATCTTTGACATATCACAGAGCCCTTCTCCCTCATTCTTCTTGACAATAGAAAAATTCCACTCATCTCGATCTCTTTACTTTTTTTGTAATTCTATAATCTTTTTTATAGGCGTGAGATTGGGTGCTTTGAAGCGTGTTAAAAAAAAGATAAGCGTCCTTCATTGGATCAAGAAAACGAGTCACCGTCGCGTTGGATTCTCCACTTCGTAATTTAATTTTAACCCTCATCATAAATAAATTATGAAACTCATGAATTATTATTTGATGAACAAAAGATCTCTCTCTCTCTCTCTGTGTCTTTGTTTAGAGAAAATAATTTCTTGGAGGTCAAAATAGTTATGAGATTCACAACTCAAAAAGAAAATTAATTAAAAAGTCTGGATCATCAATTATGCACAAAATTATCTGTACTAACTTGAATTTATTTTTTAATTCAAATTAATTTACATAAAAAATGTTTTTCTTAAAAAAATGTCCATGCCCATGCCCACAGTATAAAAATTGAGAGTCTCAACTAAATTTTCATGATGAAAGTTTCCACTGGGAAAGGAATTCAGTGACGTCACCTTGATTAAATATTTACAAAGAAAAGGCGACAAGTTTTATCATGTCGATAATTAAGATAATCCCCACTGTCTTATTTCTTTAACTGTATCAATGTCAAATAATTTTTTATAAAACTGCAAGTCATCAAGAAAACGTTGATGAAACAATGAAGCAGAAAAAAACAGACAAACAAAAAAGGTTTGCCAGCACCATGTGCGTTGTGGGTTTGACATTGAAAAAAATGTGGAGGCCAAGACATTAGTTGAACCCATTTTTTTCCTGTAGAAAACTAAACTGTATAGAGGGAGAGAGAGAGAGAGGCTAGTGGATATTAAAAAAGAAGCCCTGTCTAACAAATGTTTCTTCACCTGGTGTCGACTTTTAAGCCTGAATAAATAATAGAAAACCTAAAATGAACTCTCTCTCTCTTCACTCTTCCAAAATTTAAGGGGGAGAACCACGACGAACAGTAAAAACTAAACTAATAGAATAAATCCTTAATGTTTTTAACACGAATAATTAAATGTCGTCTGGATGACTGTCTCCATTATCAAGTTGGCCTTTAACAATGTTTTTTTTCTTCATGGACATGTCTATTTTCACCTTTCAACCTTAAAATGACATAAAAAGTAGGTTAGATAAAAAACTCGTTCTAACAAAAAAATACATGTCTACAAGTATGGCTCTTTTCCAGTTTGTTCCAGAACAAGCGTAACACACAAGTTGGAAAGAGTAGTCGTGTGGAATTATTAGATAGTGAAAGTTTTTCAAGTTGACTAGCCCAAAAAGAATGGTTGCTGCCAAAAACAGAGAGCCCTCAAAAAAACACAGAATTCCTGGGGTTCTCTTTCTCCCCATTTCTGTCTCAAGGTCAACCTCCATCCTCGTCATTGTCATTACAGGAAAGAATTGAAATTTGAAGAATGGCTGACAAGCTATTTTTTTATGTCTGTATTTTGTATACCCAAAATGTATGAAACACGTGTACAATTAATTTTTGAAAAATGTCAAATTTCAAGTGTCATGTCATCAATTGAAAATTATTAGTTAAACATGAGAAAACATTGTAGTTTGTACATTTGGAATTTCACCATTAAATCATGTCTGACATGTCGGAAAGGTTCTCAGGAAATAATTTTGAGTGGTTTTACATGTAAATGTGATGCTCCTGCCACTTGAACTGTATGAGTAATTCTTGTTAACTTTAAGGGAATGTTATTTATCTTGAAAATAAATTGTACAGACACAGATAAGCTGGAAGAACAAATTTTCATTTTGAAAATAGAGTACGGGAGAGGAATGGGAACAATAAGTTTTCACTGAATGTAAATGAACCCCTTTTCCTACATCTGTCACGAGTACAATGGAAAAAGAAAATATTATTTACATATCCTTTCACTTAATTCCACTCAGAGAAAGCTGAACAAGTCAAGAATATGTACACTTGTGTATTTTATATGAAATTATGTCTTAATACCTCACATGTCTCTCTCTTCATCATTATGATAAAAAAGAGGTTGAGGAGTAAGACGGAGATTTATTTTCATTTGAGATTTTGAACCGCAGCCATTTTCCTTGTTTTTGAATTAACCAATTAAATTCCTTTCATTCTTGCAAAATTCTTGAGGAATGGGGTTCAATGAGTAGTAAATATGGTGGAAATGAGCACAGTTGAAAACCCGTCTCTCTCTCTCTCTCTCTATCTGTGTCGATAAGAAAGAGGCAGTGCAACGTTGACAAATTACGGGTGACACACTACTACCGACATTCCGCCCACTACCCGACTTTTCACACCGACACCCATACACAAGGATGAGGCCAGACCCACTTTCCCTGTTTTTCAAAGGGAGTGAGTCTAGAGACAAAAGCGGAATGAAATCGGGACATTCTTTCCAGTCCATGTCAACTGTCAAAAAATCACTGGGTATTTGTTAAACCACGCACATAGTCCACATTTTTGTGTGTTCTTTCTGGATTTTTTCTACTTTCTCCTACAAGATGATGAATGTCTTGTTAGAAATTGAACAATGTCTTTTAAACACTTTTTATGCAGTTTTACCCGAAAAATTGATCCCTAACATTTTAATAATTTATGTATTTTTTTCGATGTTTTATATTCAAAAAACTGTTCTCAAAAGTGCAAAAAAATGTACTCGAATTTTGATGCAACACTTGAACCAAATTTTGAGCTTTTCCCACTGTCACTTGGTTGACTTTCAAGAATTTCAAAATTTTCCAAAAATACTTTCACTGTTGAAAGTCTACCAATCTCATTCAAATTTTACATGGTTCTCTTCAAGTATTACTTGAACTGGTTCAAAAATGCCTCAATCCCCAGTCAATTTTTAGGCTATCTGCAAGCAATCTAAAATGTGGTGAAAATACAAAATACAAAAGGGGGGTTTGGATCATAACCCAAATTTTTTGGTTGTACAAAAAATGTATAGTTTATTTTGGCTCAAAGTTAGCTGGCATTTTCATGGAGGAGAAATCAAGCAGAAAATTTGTGCGCTCATTTAATTGATCTTTTGAAGAGCCTCCATTATTTTTAGTTATATGATGACAAGAGGAATGCCTTAATTTGAACAAATTGTAATAAAAACCATCAAGAGAGAGAGAGAGAGGACTCAAAATTAAAATCCGGAGCCCATCTCTCCTTCTTTGAAGTGAAAGTCTTTCTTTTCTTGAAGAATGGGGAATGTTGGAATTTTTACATACAAAAGATATTACAAAAACTTGTAGATACGGGTACATTGAGCCTCCTTTCTTCATCTCATGATTCCCGACAAAGATTACATAATATTTTTTTCGCCTTTTAATAAGTTGAATATTATAAGAGCCTAAAGGATGGAGAAAAGATGAAGAAGATTGAGTTGATGACATTAGAAATGGGAGTGAGTGCTTTCTCTTTTCTCAGCTCTAAGCTGATGAACTTTCCCATCTTTCCTTTTGTGTAGTTATCACATAAAAAATGCATGGCCACATACTTTCTCCATTTTGGGAAAGGTTCCATGTGTGTAATATTTTTTAAAATCATCACCTCCTTCTCTTTTCTCAACTACCCAAAAAAAACCTCCAGGATCAAAGTGCCAAAAGGCGTTCCCTTTCTCCTTTTTTTTCTCCTCTCCACATCACTGCACACTACAGCCTCACATTACACAATGACAAATTATGGCACCACAATTAATTTATTTTAACCTACAAATTTATTGGCTGGAGAACTGTTGCAAAAAAAATTTGCAAATTCTTTTCCTTGCAATTCAAACTAAAAAATTGGGTTCCATATTTTACAAAAGGAGAAAGTTGCATGAATTTGCAATGAGATAAAAAAAGTGTAGCATATGTACAACACATAAAAAATGCACGGAAGGTAAATTCAAAATTGCACGGATCTGCATAGTTAAGCTAATGAGCTTATTAAAAAAAAACTTTCTCCCAGTTTCTTCAATTTGTTCGAGGAGAGCACGTTCTGGGTCTAGACGAGAAATATTAAAATAAGTGAGTTTAGAATATTCTTTTTGTGTCGTGCATTTTGGGTGACCTTGGGGGGTAAGAAGTTTTGTGAGAATAATGAAAATAAATAAACACAAAAAAATAGAGAGACTGGATATTTGTAGACGAGGAGTCTAAACTTGCATTAAAAAATAATTCCGGGTTTTTTTTCTCTCTCTCGACAATAAGATTTATTCCTCATCCCATTCCTGGATCCAATATATGAACCTTAAAAGCTCAAGCCTGCTGTGATGCCCAGCTGGAATTGAATCTTTCACCTTTCTCCGTTTACATCTACCTAGAGTAGATGTTTGATGTAGATGTAGACGTTTACATATACACAGAGAGAGAGATGAGTGTGCTAGTTAGACAGAGAGAGGAAAGACGGAAAAATATAACCCAAGCGCAGTAGCAGCTGGACTAAAATGGAATTTTATTCAGAAATAAAGTCGTGGAACAGTAATATTTTTTTCTTTTTCCCTTTTTTTCTTTCTCTCAACTTTCTCTTTCTCTGAGGGAGAAAACTGACGGGGGCTTATCTAAATGTGTACCAAGGACGTTACCAAAGAGAGAGAAAAAAAGTGGGGACACAAGTCGAGTCAAAGCCAGGACAATTCCATTTTTTTTCTTGATAAAAGACCATCATCACGACTACCTATTTTTATATCCCAAAAAAATGACTCCTATTTGTAAAATACATTACTTGCACTCTGTCAAGAATTTTCAAGCTGAAAATTGTCCTAACATTTTGATCCTTGTTAGATTAAATAATTTTTTTTATTTTAATAGAAAAAGATTTAAATTTAAAAGGAAACCATAAACATTTCTATTTAAACAAACTCCCAACTTTCCAATAAATTTAACAACATTTTTAGAACTGGAACTGGAATTAGGCGACTAATAAAAAAGCAAAGTGTACAGAGAGGAGTAAAGTGCAATTGAAATTGAATTTAAAGAAGAGAGAGAAATTTAGTTATTGTTTTCATTAAATAAAATTTAATGCTTATAAATGTACTGAAGCCATTTATATATATTTATTAGATAATATATTTTCCCTCTTTGTAAAAAAAAGGCGCGTGATCCACGAGATGAGAAGCTGAGTTGGAAGTGAAGACACTAGAAAATTGGAGAAAGTGACTCCAGTTCCAACTGACATGAACAAACTTTATGGGATCTCAGCAGGAGGCCATTATATGATACAGAGAGAGAGAGAGAAAGAGAGAGAGAGAGAATATGGAGACAGTTGAAATGATTTTTGCCTTCGTCATCTCCCTTCATCTCTCTCCTGTGTCTGGGAGAAGAAATGGATTTATATTTCATTAGTTGAGAGTTTTCTCTCTCTCTCTCTGCTTTCTCTTGGAATCCAATTTGAAGGTAAAAGAAGAAGCCAAATGTATAATAATCATTGTTTGATCACGTAGCAACCCCCGTCACATGATCCTTGAGTTTGGTAAACATTGTGAATTATGACGAATGTGCCAGAGAGAGAGAGGAAGATGTTCCACAAATCTTTACATCTGGCATTCAATGAATCAATCTGCCATTTTTTGTGTATCCTCGAAATTCCTCTTGTAGAATAATATATACATGTACATGTACACATGTGTAAAAATGTATATTGGAAGAAATCGATACGACAACTAATGTTATTTACTACACAGACTAGAGAGACACATATCCCACATTTTTCTCTTCAAGACATTCTACTTTACCAAAAGTTTTTGGCTTTTTGTAGACACTGACGCTTTCCTTTCTTCCTAATTGAAACATTCTTCTACTCTGATTTTTATCATTTGTATCCATTGATGCAAACTCTTTTTTGTGACTTTTTTTTTCTTGGATTGTAATAGGTACGTGTACATATTACATAACACTAAAGATAAGCTAAGTTCTAAGCTTAGATTTTTAGGTCAAAATCCCATTTTCCCAACCAAAAATTCATGCCTTTAATCTCCTCCCATACCTCATTGCATCCCCATTTTCATTCCATTGAACTCAGTGAACAAATTTAACTCACAACATGGACACGATTCTGAGAGGATGAGCAGAGAGAGAGAGAGAGAGAGAGAAGAATTTGAATAGAAAATGGAAAATTTTCCATTTTCTCTCTCCCCCTTTCTCTGTCTCGCCCCAGAAAAAAAAATTGTATAATATTTTTACACATCAAGAAAACATGAATACGGAAGTATTTTTATAGGGGGGATATGGGATATGGGAAAAAATGTAAGTATACAGCCAAGGGCGTCTGGATAGAATACATGATATTTTCTTGTTCTTCTTTCCTTTCAAAACCTTTCTCTCTCTGGCTGACTCCATTATGGGTGGGGGGAATGTCGCTAGTCCTCTTATCTTTTGGATGCTGTGACGTCTCTTGCAATGGAAATCGAATTGGGGGTTCTTTCATTCCTTTGTCAGATTGTCCCATATCTCGGATATCCTCCAGCGAAAAGAAACTTGAGATGCCATGACGTCATACGGAAGATCGCCTTTCTCCCTAATGTATTTGTACTGTGACCATTCCTCCCAAGGGAATTTCTCTCCTTTCCAGCTGATCAATTTTAACTTATTCCATTAATAGCCATCACCCAATTCTACTTTCACTGAGTATCCTTAATGGTCCCCCCCTTTCATTTTTCATGACTTTCTCTCTCTCTCTCTCCATCATAGCCAAAAGGGAGAGAGAGAGAGTTTAATTGAAAATTAGTTGTATTATTTTCACTCCATGTACAATTACAAATTGTTAAAATTGATGTAACTCAACACTAAAAACTAAAGGTTCAACAACCCACTTTCACCAACCACTTTTTGATCGTTTTGGGAGAGTGACAGCTCTTTTATAGGAGGAAATAGTCCAATACAAAAGGAGAGTAATTGGAAGACTTCCTTTCCCTTTATTTT
Source organism: Arrhopalites spinosus (assembly GCA_034700945.1). Taxonomy (NCBI): domain Eukaryota; kingdom Metazoa; phylum Arthropoda; class Collembola; order Symphypleona; family Arrhopalitidae; genus Arrhopalites; species Arrhopalites spinosus. The sequence goes on from JAQIVZ010000413.1 coordinate 39,583, forward strand.
TATATTTGTTTTTTTTTCACATTCAGAGAAAAAAAAAGGAAATTGGAAAAGGAAAAGGGAATTTTGTGCTGTGCTCAATTTAAAATCAATGAAATATATTTACATACAATGCACACAACAATCTCAATACAATTTTCCGAGTCTCCAACTCCCAACTACACAAAATACACAAAAAAATGTATATCCCCTCCCCAATCATGGAACACATGAAAAACTTGTTCTAGTTTTTTTATTTTCCTCCACTCTAAAAACTTTCTCCACAAAATGGTCATAAAAATAAAAAAAACGGGAATTTTCTCTACTCTGTATTTTCTCCATGTGTAAATTTGCATCCATTTAATTTTCTTATCTGCATTCCTCTAAATCTCTATTCTTTTTTATTGTCTTAGGCAAAATCTAATTCATTTTGTCTTTGTGGGTGGAGGCTGAAGCTAAAAAGAGAGATGTGCCTTTTAATTCCAGATTAAGTTTATTAGGAAATTGTCTCTTTGGTAGTGGTCTACTGTACAAAAAAAAAATAAGATGAGAGATTTGTTTATTTTACTTTAGATGTACAATTTTCATTTAAATTCTCTCATCACTTTCATTAGTCCAAAAAAAGAGTCCAAGGACTTTGAAAATAAAGGAGAAGATTTAGACAAAAGAGAATTAATCGAGTAAATTAATTCATTACATTAAAAGATTGACTAAAGACAGACAATGATTGTTTGTATATTTTATACGGACAATTTTATGTACAGATTTTTGTATATTCTATAAAGAGAAAACACAAGTACGCCACAAAAATGGAGGGAATGCGGTCAAGTTGAAAGAATTTAAATAAGATGCATAAAAAATTCCTCTCATCGAGAGAAATGTCTTTGCATTAAAATTCATGTGTTTGTCAAACGACTCACAAAAAAAGTCAAGAGAATTTTCTTTTTTTGTTCTAAAAAAAGAGAAAGAGACAGAAAATGTCTAATAAAAAAACATTGGAAAAAAGGAGCTTCACACTTTAATCCCATGGATTTTCCCAGCCATTGCAATTAAAGACGAGAGTTGTTTTTAGCTTAACTGCAGTTTATATAACTTTATATAAAATCAAGTTTTTTATATAAAACATTATACAAAATATATAGAAAAATGTAAGAAGTTGGGGATTGAGAGAGAATGGAGTTAAAGTAATTTGGTTAATGGTAAAGAAATTTCTCTGGTGAAAGAGAGAGAGAGAGTTTTGTTCAAGTGAAAAATAGAAGATGGGAGTTGATTTGGAGAGAATGAGAAAAGGGTTGGGTATTTCCATTCGATAGAGCGTAAAAAGCGGATCATGATTATTTGGCTTCTCTATTGTTGAACCAGCTCAAGGATTCCCCATCAAAGCTTAATACATGGACAATAAATGTCAAGCCTGAGACTGTTCAAGAGTGACGCTCTCTTGCCCTCCCCTGATTTAAAGTTTAGTACGTGGCCATTCCTTCTTTTGCGTCTTTTCTTTTTATTTTCTCTTCATTCTCCACCATTTCCCCTTTACTTTCTCCTTCCTCCTTCCAATCTCAAAAGTTCAAAGTGAAAGTAATATCTCCTTTGATATTACTTTACTCTGTACTAAAAATTTTTGGTGACCATCATTTTTGGATGAAAATGATTTGGTGTTCAAATTTTTTTTTTCAACAACAAAAAAATACTTTTGACTTTGACCTTCAACACAAGACACATTTTGGAGGAGTTTTTTAGGAATAAATGTCAAAACAAAAAAATAGCCTGAGAAAGCAAAAAAAAGAAAGTAGAGGACATTGAGAAATTTTCCTATTTTTCCAGTCAAACTTTATCTCTACTTTCACTTGGAAGGTTTGGAGAAAGTACAAGGTCATTCATTGAAATTGAGACTATCTGTACGTGCAAAAAAGTATGATCCATCATGCCAAGATTCTCAAAGTAAAAAGGAAATGATGGTCACCGGGGTCTTTCCTTCATGTCATTCTATCTTTTTCGAGGAAAGGGGAAACTCTGAAATGGCGAGTGAGAAGAGTGAAAAAATCGATTATGCATCTCTCGTAACATCTAAAGAGAAAAGTCGATGAATTGCAAAAAAGTAGGAGAGAAAATTTGAGAATCTTTGAGGGGAAGATTGAATGTCCATAATAGAATTCATTTTGACAATGTTAAGATGGGAAAGTGGAGGAGAAGGTGAAACAAGAAACTCCCGAGGTTTTTTACTGGTACAGGAAAAGGGTTGTTCTCATAAATAAATAAACATTTCAAGACCATGATGCTAATGTCCTTTTACATGAGAGAAAATTTGAACCACTTTGTCTCTAACTTTCTCCTCCTCCTTTTTTCGACCATTTCAAAGCTTGTCAGATCAAAAGAGAGAGAGAGAGAGATGGTATGGGTTTTCTAAGATATTAGTTGGGTCACGTCTCTCTCTCTCTCTGTTTGTGTATCTGTACATCAAGAGGAAAAATAGGGGTTCAATTTTCTCCAACTGTCTCCCTTGTATCAAGAATACCACCTGGTGTTGGAGAAAGTTCAACTTTTTTATTAAAATTCCCTTGTGATTTTTTACTCTAACACTTTCTCCTATTTTTCAGGCTAGAGTGGTCTCTCTCTCTCTATAGAATGGACAAGTGTGTAGTTTTTTTTAAGAACAGAGACAAAAGTGGAGTGTACTCAATATACTTATAGATTAAATTATTCACAAAAAAATGGCCACTCGTGAAGAGTGTCAGTGATGTTTATCGACTAAAATATTTCATGTGGGTGTGGAAATGTCAAGAGGAGTCAAAGTCAAGTGTAGTTTTTTTGTTGTTTAATTTTATATAGTTGACTTGTTCATTTTTTTCATGGGATTACTCACATAATAATATGTAATTTTTATTTAATTATTCAATATTCTTGTTTTTAATATTAAATATTATATTAAATACATGTTTTGTATTCGTGTCATTTAACTTGTCTATCCTTTTATGTATCACATGTCAGCATTATTAATTCAAAGGCTTTTCTCGGACAGGTAATACACATACATTAGGTCTGTGTAATTAAATTGTATTAAGTTTTATTTTTTTAAATTTTAGTTTGATTAGAATTGATGGACAAAATTTTGAAATTTAATGTGTTTTCAACTTAAATTAGTGTAATTTTTTGAGAAATTGTAATATTATGACATGTGTGTGTACTCGTACGATGGTTTTAAATTATTATTTATGAGGCATAAAGATATAAAAATAAATTTCGTGGGACTTGACTCATAAAAGTCTGGGAAACCCAAGTCCAGCTGGAGAGGTAAAAAAAGTTACTTTTTGGTGTAACTCGTCCCGTTGAGTATTCAGAGAGAGAGAGAGAGAGAGAAGGTTTCACTCTCACAAACTTTTAATTAGGAGATGAGATAGACTACGGAAGCCTCATAACTCACTCCAACTTGTCCAACTTACACTCCCTTATATTTCACAAACAGTTTGTTTATCTCTGTCTCTCTCTCTCTTTTGCCTTTTTCGCTTCCAACCTCTAACCGGAAATCCATCCTCTGGATATTAAATCTCAACTGTAATTATTTAGAAATTTCTTACCCTTAGAAAATAAATTTCTAATCATGAAAGTTTCTACTATTTTCCAAAAATATAGTATTATTTATTTTCTAGAAAAACTTGAGCTTACTATTTTTGTGCTTTCTCCTCTGAGAGGAGTCCTCTCTCTCTCTCTTTGAATTTACTTGTATAATGGGTGAATTATTTTTTGCAATATTTTATTTTTGACTTTACAAGTCTACATTGAAGGCACTCATTTTTTTCGTATAATTTTGCATTTTATCTTTTCTTTGCATATCTATTACTACATATGTACATGTACGTACATAAATATATGATGATCTGGAATAAAAAGTGAGGATTTTTTTGAAAAATGACATTTTTTGGCACCTGCTAAATTCAGCACTTTTCCCATGAAATGATGGCCCATTTCAAGTGGAACAAAAAAAAAGAAGAAAAGTTTCTTTTTCTTTCAAAATGTCAAATAATATAATAGTCATGATTTTTGAAAGAAAAGCTCGTATAAAATTTCTCATCCAATGTAAAATCTTTGTGAATTTGAGAAACTCATGTCAATTTGATGGTGAAAAATAAAATAAAAACTTTCTCCCTCATCATTTGAAAAAGAAACTTTTTTTTTAAGAATTTATTTACATTCCCTCATTCTCCATCATTTTTATTCTCATTCTGGTACAAATTTTAAGAGGAATTTAAGGGTTCTAAGTTTTAATGCTCAACGTTTACGAGTTTTATGTCTGACTGGAAATAAAAGAGAGAGAGAGAGAGAGAGAGAGAAATTTTTAGTGGCTTTATTTGGACTTTGGGAATAATTGAAAAAGCTTTATGAGTCCATGATGCATGCACATGAAAAAGAGATGACAAAGGTTTTTTCTTTTAATATTGATCACATTGTCTGTGTATGTGATGGGCTTAAAGTATTTGAGACAGTCACAGTCGGAGAAAAGACGATTTACATTAATTAAAGAGTAAAACTAATATTTTAATATTATTCTGTCCTCCTCTAATAAATCTTTTTGTCAATAAAATTTTAAGAGTCTTTGCCATAAATGTAAATGTTTGTCTCCATTTTCTTTATTTGTTTTATAGAGAACGAAGGAGGACATTTTGCATAACAATTCTTTTCTTTCTCTTATTAATTCATATTTATGACTAGTCAATTGTACAGAAAATAGCCCAAGCTAAAATAAGAGATAAGTCAAGTCTTATTATATAAATTGCAATAAATTAGTTTTATACTCAAAAAGAGATACGTCGTACTTGGCTCATTAATTTTCATCATGCATACATGTGAGTATAAAAGGTTTGTGATTAGATTATACCAAAATTATATCACCTGAAAGGTCATTTGCAAAAGACATTTAATATTCAGAAATAACTACACTTTGTATTTGTATGTCATGTCTCCATGTACAAATACATATGAGGGCGGCTTAGAAATGTATGAAAATATAATTGCTTTTTCCACTTCTATCCAAGAACATGGTATCCAAATTAATTCAAAGAGAAATTATTCATCCTAAAAAAAAATATTTCAATTTTATGCACCTATCCCCCCTCACGTCATGTGTACACTAAAAATTCTATAGTTTTGACAATTTAATGTTTGTCAATATTGAAAAAAGGGAATAAATATCAAATATTCACTGTGTGTCAGCTATAAATCTTGTAAAGAAATATTATTTGAAAATAAAGTCTCCATTTTTTATTGTCCTCATATATCACTCTCCTTTGTATTGTCAAAGTTGAATGGAAATTTTTACAGGTGAATTATTTTCCACTTGAGTCTTGAGATAATGACAAAAATAAGAAGAGTCGAAAATAAATTTGTAGACGCGAATACACAATTTTATATATTAAAGTTCTTTGTATTATTTCTGTCCCAGCTTGTGTTACATTTATACGAGTAAGAGGAGTAGAAGAAGAAGAAATTCAGTAAATTTCTTTTTTTTATTGAATCACAAGAGTTGAAATGAATCTGAGTCTCCCTCCAACTCATGGATACTCGTCAGATCTTCTTTTAACGAGTAATTTGAGTTTCCTAAAATTAAATAAAAGATTGAATAGACTTTTAATCGACGTCCTCATGGGACTCCCTTTTTTTTCTTCTCAAACTTACCAAGGACTCTCCAAATAAAAAAAACTACTCTTGTACACATAAGAACTGCAAGTACAAGTCTAATTGTCTAGTATTTATTTTGACATGAATCGATCCGAGAATTTTCTTATTATTTTTTTATATAAATTGTGAGGCATGTCTCTAACTACAAAATTATAAATCCCTCATGCGCTTTTCAAAATGGAATTGATGAAATGAAAAATTTGTAATTGATTGTCATCCCTAAATGAATTAAATTCTCCATCTCTCTCTCTCTCTCTCTTTAATATAAAAGTATCGCATTCCCATAACAAAATAAAAGTATTCAACCGATTGATGTCACGAATTGTTTCAAAGAAAAATTATGGTTTTTTTTTTTGAAAAATCGTTTTGGCCTCAATTCAAAGCTAAACGATTTTGAGTCTTTTTTTTCCTTGTGTATGGAAAAACCTGGAAAAGTTTGCCATGAAAATGATTTTTATTTCTCCAACTCTCCATCCATCGATGAAGGGGTCAATGGTGGCTATGAGAGAGAGAGAGAGTTATGCTGTAAAATCACTCAAAGATTACAAGGAAAAAAATCAATAGAACATAAAGAGCCGTCAGTAGAAAAGAAGAGCAAGAAGTTGTGTGGTGGGATATTTATAGAACAAAGAAGAGGAAGTAGAGAGTAGAAGAGGGGGGAGGGAGGGAAAACTAGAAAAGTAGAATGCTGACGGAGCAGCCCAAAACTTTTTTCAAAAAAAAGTATGTCAAACGTACAGTGTATAACCCTTACTTATTTTTCCAAGTGTGTGACATTGGGGAAGAAAAAGAATAAAAAAAAGGTCTCTTTTTCTCTTCATGTCACGGCCCCCCTGAACTATAAAATACTCGAGGGGTCTCTCTCTCTCTCAAAGTTGTGAGGTTTGTATCTGTAAGGCACACAAACGCTTTCACTCGACACGACGTGTGTACACAAAAGGAGGGAAAAATAAAGAAAAGGGAGTTCATTCACAATTAGGAATGCCCTAGTGCCTGTCCAAGCTCATCAGTATGAGTCTCCCAGCAGTTTCTATATAAACTTGCCTTTTCTTCTTCTTCTCCTCCAAGTTCAAACAAAACTACGGACGAGGAATTAAGGAGGCTGAGATGAGAAGAATTTACTCAAAGAGAAAATGGGAAAGGAGGAGAAGGAGGAGAGAGAGCGGGGTTTTCTAATTATAACTGTGCTGGCTTCAAGCCCGTAAAGATTTATTGTGTGTGATGCATAAACCGTATAAACTTACTACAAACTCCGACTCAAAACACACCAAAGGATTTTTCTTTTTTGCTCACATTGTAGATTCTAGATGAGCTTATAATGTTGCGTGCTGACACTTTTGTCTTTTGTGAGTAAACTGAAGAGTGTGGAATATGTATAGAGATAGACTGGGGCTGGGAAAGTGGAGTAAACGAGATTATTATGTAAAACTAATCTACAATTTATTACCACCTCAGTTGTCTCTCTCTCTCTCTTTTGTTTGTGGGGAGGAGAAAAGAAATTGGAAAACCATAAAAAAAATGATTTTTTTTATTATTTACTCAAATCTCCATCTTCTTCTATACTGTGGCTGATTTATCATGGTGATCATGTTGTGCACTGTAATATGAGCCCCATTTCAATATAAATAGCACTTTGCGTTTGCATCTCTTACAAAATACGGAAAACTGACAAAAAAATAAAGAGAGAGAGAGAGAAATATGAGACGTCATATGTGCTCAAAATAAAAAGAATAAAAAGAGGAAGTTAAAATAGTAAAAAAATGGGAGACAATTTATATGACAAAATTGTGATGCCAGCTTCAAAGAGAGAGAGCATGGCATGCCATTATGTGCATAAAGTTTACAGACAAAAATAATATTTCACAATTTACGGTATATCCAACCCAGCATGGCATACTTTTTTTGCTAGTGCATTTCTAAGAGCATGTTAATGGCTAGGGACAATTACATGTATTGATTTATTCTCTCTCTCGCTTTTATTATATCTCAAAGCCACATTCAGACCTCTTCAGTAGGCCATTCAAATGTCATGAGGCTTCCCTCGTTCTCATCGTCGAGATATGTGTCTACCTTGTGTGTGTGTGGTAGTACAGATTGTGTGTACGTATATAGGAAGAATCAAGTCCTTCAAGAATTTTTTGGGTTTTGTAAAAAGAAAAAACAATTTAATGAATTTAATGGGACCTAAACATGAGCCTCTTGAGAATATTCAACATATGTCCACTAATCTATTTGTATGTAATATTTATTAATGAATTTTCATAAAAAAAATAGTCTACTTCTTAATCTGACCTCTGCCATCTCCATTCTCCATCAAAGATGATGATGATGAGGGATGAGACGAAAATAGAATTGATGGGGAGACTATGAGTACAATTCAACTTTGTAATGTCTGAGGTCGTTGAACACGACATTTGATTATTTCTCTTGATTGGTAAACATGACAAGAAACATGTGACAGAGTCTCCTCACAATTTTGACTTGGTAAATCACAGTACACAGTCATGATATTGTTGAGAGTGAACAAGTTGTTAAAAATATTTAATTATTTTTCATATTCAAAATAATATTCTTTGATGAATATCACTCAAATTTAAACACAAAATTTTATCTTTTGTGTATTAAAATGTTCATTGATTCATTGATTGTGCCTCGACAAAGTCTTTTTTCCTTTCTTTAACAAAAAGAAAATCAATTTTTAGAATCAAGAATATGCGTAGGGCTTTTTTCACTGAACATGTGCTCCGAGATCAAGAGCCAAAACACGGCAGAACGAGAAGCACGCAAAATTAATCTTTTCACTCGTAAAATGGAGCAAATATCGTCAAAGTTTATAACATTTTTTTTTTATGTTATAATATTAGTGAATGAACGCGTGTTCAACAGTGGAAAATAATTTGGTTGTTGAGAGATGCAGAGGCAAGAGAGAAAAGAAGAAGAAAATTTCAATGGAGGATGAATGTAGGAGAAAAAGCTAAGAATACATTGACGTCTCAAGGTTTTTCAACTTGACAATCAAACACAGAGTGAGAGAGAAGACGATCAGTGAGGCCACACAATGTTCAACGAGTAGTGACGATGAGTAATGTATAAGCGTTTACGTCAAATAATATTTTTTATATGTTGAATAATACAAGATTATTGGATAACACTATTTTTTTATCTCAATTTTGTACAAGTACACTCTATAAATATCACTCCCTTTTTTTATTCAAATCAAAATATTCAAGTGTGATGGAGATAGAGAGAGACAAAAAAGGAAATAAAAATGGAATTGAAAGAAGGGGAATAAAATAAAATAGAGAGAGAGAAAATTGTAATATTTGAGGCTAGAATTAGTGGTGTAAGATAGAGAGAGAGAGGAGGAGGAAAGAAAAAAGGATTGTGTTAGAATACGGGCAAAGCTTGGTGGACTGACTGTTGGTGACGGAAAATGTGCTCGTCTGCCACACTTTTGAGAGAGAGAGAGACTCCGCTTTGGAGGAAAGAAGGTAAATGCTCTTATGGAAAATGCGCGAATTCTACATTTCGACTCGATCGATGTAGGGCTCTAGGCTAGCCAGTCCCAACAACTGAGTTTTCCTATCCTACACGCCTGCCTCTCTCTGCCTACCCTTGACGATCACGTACACCAGGAAATCAGCTCGGTTGAGTTTCCATACATAACTCTTATGTAACTTACTTTCCTTTACTTTCCTCTTCGGCTATTGGTACACTACTGGCCTCAATGTCGTTTACCGGTGCAAGTTTTATATAGGAAAAAACTTTGTGCTCAATATCCTATCCCTTCCCCTCCCCTTACCTTACCCACTAACTATCCCATCTCTCTCTGTGTTTCTATACACAGCTTTTTCCCAAAGAGATATAGTTCCACATTTGTTACTTCTTATGTCTTCACCATTCTACTTCGCCCTCGTCCCGTGCACAAATACAATGCCCGACTCAGCACTCTGTCAACATCAAGTTCATGGACAGTAGAAAGGGAAGGTCGCAGCGCAGCTCCCGAGATGCTCCCTCAAAAGGAAAACTCCTTTCTCTTCTACTTTCTCTCCTTCTTGTGTCTTATATCATGCCTCTCATTCCTGATAAAGGATAGTGATATGAGTATCAGTGAAAGAACCTTTTCTCTGTTCTCTCTCTCTCTCTCTCTCTCTCTCTCTCAAGAAAGAAAAAAGTCTTTCATGACAAGGATTAGCATGAAACTCAATTCCAGTTCAAAAATTTCTTGATGCCCCCCTGTAGGCTAAGAAAACAAAATTATCTCTATAGCCATTTTACATATAATGCCCATTATTTTATGGAGTACACATATACTACACATATTCTTGATAGTATTTGTAAAAGGGAGAGATGCCTTTTGTTTAACTTTATTTGTTATCCTAACACGATACTTGACGGAAGTGAGAGAGTTTCTTCTCCAAACTAAAGTTTTTGAAATTGAATTTACACCCCCACAAATATTATTTATTATTATTCATCCTATGTACATTTATGTATTGTACTTGATTTATTTTTATGAAAACTGTAATTTTCTAACTTTTGACAATAATTTGTACAGCTTTGTCACTGTGTGGGGGTTAATATTAAATTTTAATTAAATAATGAAAATCACTAAATTTCGTTTCCTTGGTTTCAATGTCGAAATTTATTTTGTAAAGAATAAAGTCATTTTTCAATTTTATGGCTTGCTATACATTTTTGACTGTAGTGTGCCAAGCGCCAAGCAAATGGTTGTGGTATTGAGGAGCGTGCTGAAATTGTAGTTGTATTTGTAACACTTATTGGTTACATGTCAATTCACTGTCTAGAAAAACGGTCAGTGTGTCAGGTAGATTTTGAGTTGAGGAGTTTCTATTAATGGCTAGCATAGGTAGTAGGGAGAGTCAAATTAATAAACTAATTTATTCATCACTTGAACCCATCGACTCGCTAACGATTTTGATGAGTCTTTATATTATTTTTTCAAATGGTACTATGCTACCACGTGCCAAACACACTTGCTTGGCTTTATTGTGACTAGATTTTTTATGTTTTTATTTTTTTACAGAATATTTTGAGGATTCTGAAAATTTAATTGTAAAAAAATGTCTCCATCTCCTGACTTTGATGACTTTAGTACGATTGAGGTGCCGTTATGGCCTTGGCATTATCATCATTTTACACCAGTAGGTCATCCAGATCATTCGGATATGTTTCACTGTCATTTAAATAAACGATGTGACTCATGTCAACGGTATGATCCACCATCCCCACCCGGTTTCCTTCATGACCTCTATACAAGACAACAAAATTGGAGAGAACCACCCATTCCATCATCTACACTAGATAGTTTTGAACATGTGCCACCATCCCAAGAGCATGAGGACAATTCATTAACACTTTTTACTGTTTCTTCTCATTCTAGTAGTCAAGTCCCAGTCACAAAATTGGTGTTGTCAGAACCAGAACAAAAAAATAATTCTCCACCACCCTCCCCAGTTCTGGACATGGAAATCCCATTTTGTCATCCTTTTGAAATGAACAATTGTAAAGTTGTCCCAGACTCTTCTTGTTATATTTGTTCATCTGATATTGATGATATTCTCATATATTGTAATCTTTTTGACATTCCGGAACAAACTGTGTTGATTGTGACACAGGGTCAAGTTAGCTCAAGTTCAACTTTACCATTACAATCCTCCAATTTACAAATTAATCAAACTAATTCTCGTTCCATGTTTCGTCATCATTGAATCTTGTTGAGTTGAGTGCGTTCTCTTTACATTAATTTGAGTATAATTTTTCATCTTGATGATTAAAATGAAATAGAATTTAATTTTAAATGTTTAATAAGTTTTTAATGATAATTGATAGCAATTTAATATTATAAATTTTGTATTGTATTTTCCAAATGAAAAATTATTTGCCAAATAAATATTCAATGAAAATAATTGATGATGGTTTGCAGATACAACAAGAGATTTCCATTTCTGAGAAAATGCAGATTTGGCATTTTCAAAAAACAATTTATTTTTCAATAAAATTTCTCTTTCCATTTTCATTTTTTACATATTTTATTTTTTAAAATTTGTAACATTAGTTTTTCAAATAAAACTTTTTGTCCTCAAACTTTACTATTTTAATATATTATTTTATTATAATGTTTTTTTTATTGTATGCTTATCTTGATAGTTGACATACATTTCATTTTATTTTTTGATTGTTGCAAGTTTCACGGAAGTTTTTTTTTGTAAAGAGTTCTTTTTTGTACAATGTCAATTTTCATGACATGTCAACTGATTATATTTTGTTTTGTCATTTAACTAAAGACGAAGGTCACTGGTTTTCCATCTCCAGTCTCTGTCTTTTTAACCAAGTTTTTTTAGCAAATTCTTTTGTTTGATTATTTGAGGCACTAAAAATAATATTATTTTATAATATATTTTCATAAAGTATTATACAATTTTTTTGTCAAAAATTGCTAAAAGTCTTTCAGTCAATCTAAAAGCATTATCTTTTCTTATCTGTACATATGCATTTTATATACAAAGAAATTAATTTTAAACTAAATTATCTAAAATATTTTACAATTTAATAATTAATGCTATTAACAATTTTTACATTTTATTGTAAAATTGTCATAAATCTAAAAATCTAATCTAACTCAGCATTTTATATTGCACATCATAACATACAAAATATTTTCAAAAAAAAAAGAATTTTAATTTAATAAAATTCTCTTTTTATTTTTTTCAGCCAACTCTTTTTCAGTGATGGCCCTCATCACCAAAAAGAATTCAAAAAAATGAAATTACCAAAAAAAAATAATTTTGTATAGCGTCTCTGATAAAATACGAGACTACACAATATTTTTGTTCATAATTTCATTGATGATAAAATAGACGATTATTTAATTAAATTTACAATTTAAATTCCGATGTAACTAATAATAAAAAAAAAACTTTTTAAATCGAATCGACAAAGTTTGGACGTTACAAAGAAAAGATGGTTAATTACGAACACATTTTCTCGTAGATTAAAATTGACAAAAAATGTGATAATGGTGGTTCATTTTTGGATTTCAAAATAATTTTTAAAAAAGTATTTTGACCTTGTATACAAAAACCACAATTTCATTTTTTTTACATAAATAACATGATCACATTGATTGTTCATAAGTTAAACTCAATTTGTTTCTACTCTAAATCTATCATTAGTTGGCATGTACCTTTACAAAATACAAATAATAATTTTACTTAAAATTATTACAGCTGCAAAGTTTTAAATTGTCTTAAATAAAAACAAAAAAAAATTAAAACAAACATTGAATACATATTTAATTAAAAATGGATTTAAAAGCATTTCTCTGTTACATAAAATTAAAAAGAAAAGAAAGAGAAATAAAAAGATAATTTTCAAACAAGTTCCAGTCCTTCAAAAAAAAAAGTTGACTGGTTAGGCTACCTAATTTTTTAAACTGAATAAAATAATAATATTAACGTGTACCTATATTGATATCATAAAAACATAATGGTTAAAAAAAATTGAATACAACGAAAAAAAACAACAAGAGAACAGAAGGCTCCATGTTATGTAAATTATGACACAAGTTTTTTTTATAATAATAATCTGTACTGAATCTGCAGATGGGGGGGAGGGGATTTTAGTTGCAAATTATTGTTATATAACATTCTATTGGGATAAATAATTTATTTAGCGTAAAATTACATTAGAGTTATATCCACGAATTTCATTAATTTCCTTAGATTTGGATCGACGAAAGAAAGTCTTTTTTAACTTTTTCATAGTACTGTCATTCCCAGGTGGACTCACTGATGACGTTGTGTTTCGACTCGTACTCCTTCCCATGCTTCCCCTGTAATCAATTAAAATTATGAGCATTTAGTAGATCAAATCAATCTCTTTTTTTAGAAATATATTACAAAATGTTACAACTAATAATTTGAGTAGTATTTTAGAAAGTACACAAAAAATTGAGAATAGTCATAATTGGAGTTAATTACAAGTTTAATAAAATTGAATATAGTCAAACGTACCCTGAACTACATGATGAACTACCAGATGATGATCTTGGTGTTGCACAGGATGAGACGCCTCCATAACTACCACTGCTACTTGTCGAGTGGGGAGAAATTCGGCCTTTGTTACTGTCCTTTGTCTATAATTCAAACACAATAAATTAAATGTACTGTTCAATTTAAGTTCTATATTATTATGCAAAACTACTAAAGGGATAAGGAGCTTATGAAAATCAAATTTCAAAAATTTACATATTCTCTCTCTTTCTTTTTAGACAAAAAAATAGAATAGATAACAAAATTGAAAGTCAATGAAAAAGAGAGAGAAAATTATGTGTAATTTATTGACTCTTGAATCACGTTTTACTCCAATTAAATGATGACTATAGAAGGGAAACATATGAGAACATTTGTTGAGAAATATTTTAAAAAATTAAGTAAGAATTTAAACAACTAATTTTCTTACTTTACTATCCATAGGAGTTACAAGACGAAGAGCTAGAGCATCTCCAGCCGTTCTTACAAGAGCCACAACTTCTTCATGATTCAACCATTTAGCGTCATCTCCTGCAATCCCCACTATGACATCCCCTGGACGAACTCCTGCGAGCTGAAAATTTCCCAAAAAAAAACATTTTTTCTCATTTAATTAAATGTTTTTTAAACAAAAAATCTGTACATTTGTTTTATTTTCCAGTTATTCCAGAAATTAGACCTACAATTCAATTGTTTACTATTTAACCCACACATGGAATTCACGCATGTAAAAATACACAAGTAAATTTATTTTGTACACAAAAAAAACAAAGACACAGATCAGCAGGGTGTAGTCAGTCTGTCTCAATCTAAATCTTTTTTTTTGTTGACGTATCTCTATTTTGTTGTGTGTGACTATTGTTATAAAAGAGTTAGCTAAGAATACGCACAATAAAGAATCTCTGTGTAGGTTGGCTGTGGTGTCAAACGATCACGGGCGGTGTGAAACCCGTCAACAATAAAAAAAGGGTACAAATTGTCATACACAGATACAAAAATACAGGAGTATCTAATATATATAGAGTACCTAATAGACAATCAGTATTCTAAAAACATAAAAAAACATATTGTTTTTTTGTAAAAAAAACTAAAAAGGCTTAAAAATCACCAAAGATATGGACTCCTCTTAAGACTTGATTGTCACTTGGTACTATTCTCTCTTTTTCTAGCTAAATGGTAAAGGTGCAGCGTCATACAAGACACTTTTATATATACAAACAGGTTAACTAATACTGGTATAATGTATGTATGATAAAAAACAAGAAAAGAAAAGCAACAAAATGTGTACATGTACAATTGTACTCGTACAACTAAATTATCTGAGAATAAAGTGTAGAATTTAGAATTCTAGGAGAAAATCGTGAGTCGTGCAGGAGAATTCTACATGGTAAATGTTAATACGTGTATACATGACATGATTAAATATCTCCGACTGTAAAAAAAGATTGAATATGTATATATTATACATTATCATCATCATATTATAAACAAACTTGACTTGTATTCTATGAGCCGACTTCACGTTTTAGTCATCAGATTTTAGAAAAAATCATATATGTATACACATATGTATTGTAAGCTAACTTTGTTTTCTCTACTCCAAAAAAATATAAATACAATTCATATCATTATCATTATCACAGAAAAAGTCAAGACTATTGAAAGTCATTACTTTGAGAAAATAATAAATAAATTAAATAAACAAAAACTTTTTTTAAATTTAGAAATGTAATCTCGTGTCAATAGCATGACACGCGTCTCATGTCCTTAGAGGAAATTAAAACCTTTTTTTTTGTTTGTTTACATTTAAAAAATAATATATATATATAATATATATATTGAAAAAAATAGAACCTGTACAAGATTTTAAGGTTTCTCTCTATATTTCGGCAAAGTGAAAAACAATGCAAAATATATTTAAATGAGCATGAAAATTCAATGGGGGAGATTCCCCCCTGGAGTTTTTGTATATAAAGTGGAAATTTAATTGTAATGAAAAAAAAAACAGTTTTTGTATTTAATACATTATTTTAAAAAAATGTATACAGGCGTGAAATGGAATGTTAGAGGAGATAAGGCTTAGGGGTGGTGGTGCCAAATGCCAAATTATCATTGTTGATTGTACAGAAAAAAAGGGGGACTATTGTAATTATGAATTTACCTCAGCGGGTGATCCTTCATCCACAGAGGCAATGGATACGGGAGCACTTCCTTTGACACTGAGGCCAAAACCTTCTCCACGTCGAATTTTTATGGTCACATGTCTTGGTGCGGACCTACATATTTATAAAGTCATCTCTTAGTATTTATTTGTTTAGGATTTTAATCAAAAAAAAAAAAATAG
The DNA here is from genome assembly GCA_034700945.1 of Arrhopalites spinosus. Classification (NCBI taxonomy): domain Eukaryota; kingdom Metazoa; phylum Arthropoda; class Collembola; order Symphypleona; family Arrhopalitidae; genus Arrhopalites; species Arrhopalites spinosus. The sequence goes on from JAQIVZ010000413.1 coordinate 55,627, forward strand.
AAAAATTTTTATACAATTTTTTTTAATTAAAACAAACCAGTGTCTTTTGGCAGAAAATAAGGTTAGTGGGCCGAGACCACGGAATGGATCTTCAACATGATGAGTTGAAAAGTCGGGTGGGCTCAACTCTAGTTGGAATTTTGTGGCAGCTGAAATGACATTTTAAAAAATTTGACAAATTAATTTTAATTGTTTATTGGGATTAATCAAGATATTGGCCAATCAAAATTAAATATATTGTACGTTATAAAAAACAATAATTAAAATACTAAAAAATGTCTACACTAAGAACAAGAAATTCATCCCAATGGATTTTTTCCTATTTACTTAAAGTAATGACTTGAATTAATAGACAAGTTAAATGTAAGTTCAAGACACATTCTTCAATGTCATCTTAATCTCAAGTGGAATCTCTGTTTTTAACCAAAAAAAAATATATTTCTTTTAAAAAACAAGGAAATTTATGATACTTTCTATTCAATTGCATTGCCCTAACTATTACACAGCACACACAGTAGTACAAAGTTTATACAAATCATTACAGTAATATCTCTGTGTAGTGAGACAAGATGATTAAATGTACATAGGTATAACTAGTACACATCACAGTGTGTGCCGTACAAGACAGAGATGAGAACAGTTTTTGAAACATGTTTCAAACTTGCACACACCTTCCCAAAAATAAGAAAAGTCTAAGCTGACAAAATAATTTAACAAATTTGTATCTCTTCTTTCTTACAGTGGTCAATAAATGTTTTTGTGTTCATCATTTAGTGTGCCAGATACTCAGTGAGATGTATCATGAAGCCTGTATAGAATATGTGCTAAAAAAATTTAATTTGACATATTTATTGTTAAATCTCTGATGAGGATACAAATACCCGCAACCATTTTGTAAATTAAATCTGTGAACTAAAAAAATCGTGAGACAAACTTTCCATTGATCATCTTGCTCTTGCATCTTGCCTTTATTTATTTTTATTATTATAAAACACTATATAGGTCTTTTATCTCAATTTATAATCTCTTCATTTAAAACTCATGTTTACAATCATGTAAACACCATCACAATTTCACAAAGATAAAAATACTAATTTCAATTAAATTAAAAAATGACTACAAAATATAATTTACCTTGACAAGGATGGATACAATACAATGACATGTTCGTTGCATGGCAATTTATTCATGCGATATGTACATCATGGCATGTTTTTTTTGATAAAAAAAGAACTGGGACATTATTTTTTAATATTATCTGTACATTGTAGAAGGGAGAATTGTTACAAGAAAAGAGAATCTTAAAATAATGAGATGAAGAAGAGCCAAATGTGCCTCATTGTATTTATGTACGACCTAAAAGATGTACATTATTGTATTGTGATCTTGGTCATCATGCAGAAACTTTACAAATTGTTCAGCTGTCTATTTTTCCGTGAGGGGGATAATTTCATAATTATGATTTATTGCCCAGACTTTACATGCACACTTTTGACTTTAGCCATATGTACAGACTATACAACTAGGATTTTAGATAAGATAATTTTAGAGCCAACTAATTGACACACAAAGTATTTTTTATGTGACTAAACTACTCAGTTAAAAAAAATGAGCAGTAATGTAATGTATTGTCGTCAATTGTTTTTTTTGTCAAAATTTCTTTCACGTACTAAATATAACACGCGCTGGTAACAATATTAAACTATGGGGTTTGGTTGACAGATTTTATGGAGGATTTAGAGAGACTAATCTTGAACATTAAAAAAAATGTTTATGAGTTGACTTTCTTGTAAATTGTACAGGTTGTTCTCAACATTACGAGCCTGTTGAGTTTACCATTTTTTTAATAGGAAACAATTTTGACATTTTTTATTTGGAGGTAAAATATTTCTTCTAATGTTAGTCATTATGACCAATAATTTAATTCTAGTCAACTTTTACACAAGAGAAATAATTTTAATTTGTAGAAACAGAAAATTGCTCCGTTTATTTTATAGATATTAGGAAAAAATTAATTATTGCTGTGAATTAAACTCTTGACTGAAACAAATAAAATGATATTTAAATTAATTATTGTCATTTAATAATGATTGCTCAATCAAAAATAAAACCCAATAATTTTAAATTATTGTTGAAACGGGCTAAATAAATTTAAAACTTTCAAATGTGAAACATTTTCTACTTTTTCCTCATTTTTTGTTTTCAGTTTTTTCGCAAAGAAATTGGCGTGTACGCCAATAACTACACACACGCCAACTTTATAAAAGATCGGCACACTCTGTAAATATTTGCAAAAAATGTGTACAAATATTGCAAATTCAACATGCTACACCTTCCCCAATAGATTTTTAAAAGAAAAGAAAAAAAAGTAGTTTATTATTAATTGATGAAATTATAATATGCCAAAATGATTGACTAAATATTATACTAACCCCTCTTGTTATTTTACAATAAAATTAGAAAACTTGTAAGTCAATTTAAATTCTCATACACCGCTATTCACTATTTATTTCCTTATTAAACTCGGTCACTTGAACAAGTTTTCTACTGTAATTTTATCATCAAAAGTAAATCGTCAAGGTCATCACGCAATGTTTGATCATTTAACACGCTATTGCATGCCATCGATTGAGGAATATTTCTTGACTATTTTCTTTTCCTCAAAAATTCCTCATAAAATAAATAAACTAATAGTTAACTACAGTACTACTAAATAAGCATGATATATAAAATTCTTTTGGCCAATATTTAATACATTATTTTGACACATTAAAAAAATTTAAAACTTACCAATAATGTGAGGGGGGTCGAGAAATTGTTCTAATTCCTCTTGACTATGAATTTCTTTTCTCTCAAAAGTGGCAAGAATTTTGTCTTTCATGGATGAGAGGGCTGACTGGAGTCCAGCTTTTGAGCGAAGCTCTCGATTCAGTCTAGCCAAATTAAAATTAAAAAATTATACACTAAAGGTCACCAAAAAATCACAAATTTTTCAAGTAATCTCATCATGATTACAATTTTCAAAAGTTAATTTTACAATTAAAATAATTAAGGAGAAAAAAAATTACCGAGCATGACGAGATGCATCCTCTAAACTTGACAATGACTGTCTCAGATGACAAAATCCGAGAATTTTTTTGTCTTCCTCATTACCTACATGCAAAAAAATGACCAAATGTAAGTAAGTGCAAGTGAAGAAAAAAAATGAAATTAAACATTAAAATAAACATTTTAAAAAGTTCTTACATGGGGAACGAATGTCAGTGACAGCAGGATTCTCATTCTCAGAGTACAGGTACCGAAAGGACTCGATTGTCTCTTCACACAAATCACTTTCGCTCAGGAGTAGAATTGAGATGTAGTGATGAGCCACAGAACTATAAAGGTCTCGTTTAACCTGCAATGATTTAAAAAAAACAATAATCATAAATAATTATTTATTACACCCATTAAAATATTTTTCTCTCTCTACATTTCCCCAAAAAACCAGAAACAAAATCCCAGTCCTCATAAATGTCACAGCCGGCGCCCTTCGTTATCAGAAATAAAAACTATTTTCCTGTAAATAAACTGACTTTTGCACTTTTTATGCCAGGGAAAGTTTTTTGACTCGACTCATCTTCAATTTTCAAAAAAACTCTTAAACCAATTTTTTAGTGAGAGAGAGTTCAATCAAAAAATACAATTGACCAGGTACGTGATGAGAAAGACAAAAAGAAAAACTACGCAATTGCCATTACCTGTATAATTAAATTGTAAATTTAATAACTAAAATTAAAAATCTTTTTTCAAAATAATAACCGAATAATACAATTCAAGAACCAGTGCGGTGCGCACAGTGCAGTGGTTGTTGGTTGCACAGAGCAATGCTCAGATTGACAATAGAAATTAATTATGCTTTGAATTTAAAAAAGTTAATTAACCACCAAAATGTATTTTGGAATATACTGACCACGTCTACAAAGTGAAACTCATGGAATAATCATTTTTATATGGGTAATCTCTGTCTAGACTCTACAGATCCTCTCTAGAGAGAGAGAGAGTATCAGACCACCCTGTCAGCTCAGGAAAAATAAAATTCTTCCCCTGGGTTAGCGTCACGAAATTTTAAAGATATAAAAAAAATATTCAACATTTTAAACAATAGAAAACTAAATCAAAGAATCTCTTCTTCATCCTCCATCTCCCCAACAAAACAGTCTTTTTGAACGAAGCGAACCGAGAGGAAGAAAAATTTCTTTTTTAATTTTCTTCTTTTGTCTTTGGCAACTACTCGTACCTTGACAATGACTCAATGACATTCAACTTAATAAGCTTCATCTATTGAAGAGTGACTAGTTCTTTTAAATTTTAAATTATTTTCAACTTGCAAAAAAATATTATTTTGCAATGTGCAAATCACCTTTAAAGTCCTTAATGACGTCTCTGCATAAATTTGAGTGAGAGAGAGAGAGAGAGAAAGAAATCCCAAATTAAAAAAAGTTTTGAAATGGGATTCCTAGTCCCGAAATTATACGTGTCATTAGATAAGCAAAAATAAGAGAGAGAAGATATTTGTAAAATAAATGCAAATTTTATTGAGGTCAAGATATTGAAATTGAAATTCATCATCATCTCTCACGTCCCACTGTATCAAGTACAGATACTACGAAAAAAAAACATGAGTCAATTATTTGGTGTAATTTGGAGTGCTAAAAAGTCATAGACAAAAAAAATGTTGGAGGATTCCTCATTAATTTTCAAAGATAAAAAATAATGATTATTCTTTTCCACCGACATGATTCATTCTCATTTTAAAAAAAAAATTCATTCTCTCTTACAAAACTCACCAAAAATCGTCACACAAGACATACCACAGATTAAAAATCTCAACTCTCTTAAATTCCTCTAATTTATTTATACATCTCAGTTAAAAAAGGACTACTCTTTCGTATTAATATTTAAATATAAATATTGGTTGATTGAAATGAGTTTAAAATTGCCTTTGGGGCAAATGACTGGAAAGATAGGAAGTGGAGGAGAGTGAGAAGAGACAATAAGTTGTTTAATTAACGTCTAATTAAAAAATATTAAAACAATGCTCATTCGTTTATTTACCAGTGTAGCAGTAGGGAGTCCCAAAAAAATTCTATCAATTCAAATCTAAAACTATTCTCCTCCTCCTCATCTCTGTTATTTTCTAATACAAAAAAAGATTTCTCTCTCGTCGTAGAATCTTTTGCCAATTAAAATCTCATTCTCATGTAAAACTTGAAAAATACCTACCTAAAAAATCTGTACAAAAATTGTTTCCAAACAATAAAATTCATGCTCACATTATTATTGACTGAACAGACTCACTTCGATAGAGAGAAGCTTGAATGATTTTATATTGAAACAAGTTGAAGAAGAAGAATCCTTTCTACAATTTTTTTTTCAAACTAAAACATAAATTACTATTGAACTATTGAAAGTGTACAATTGTGCAAAAAAAAAGAGGGAACATACTTTAACTACATTACAAGGGAAGAGAGAGAGATAAACATTATTATAAATTTTTTTAACAATTGCAAACTCCACCATTACAATTGTTTAGTTGCCACCTCAGTTGATATAGACCACTTGTAATAAATTTTAAAGGTTGTGTATCAACCTCTATACTAATAAATGTATTTGAATTTACAGATATAAATTCTTTTTCTTTTTTTCAAAAAAAAATTGTAATAATTTGGTATGCACATCATGTCTTGTCTTTTTTATACTCAGGATTTTCAACAAAATTGCACGAATTAAATTCCATTACAGTTTATAATGATGTTTTCCCCTCCACATGTCCAATTATTATTTGAAGCAAACTTTAATATTTATTTGTAAACTTTTTTATTTGTGAAAAGTAAAATGTATTTGTCAATAAAAAGAATATCAGTTAGGCACGCAAAGTAGAGATAAAGGAGGAGGATTTTTTTTGTGTAACTACATAATTGTTCAATATTTATTTTGTACTGTGTCTCACGCCATTTTTGATGACGGAAATCATCAAGTGAAATAATTTTTTAAAAGTTATTTTCAATATTGTTTTTTGTTATTGTGCGTGTTCCACATTGGAAAAATAGGGTCAGATTTAGGTCTTGATGATTAAAATTAATCAATAATTTTCAAATGATGAGACAATAAATTTTATAGAAAGTAAAAATTAACTAAAGATACCAGAAAAAATTTTTGGTGTAAATATTCAGTATCATATCATGAAAAAATAATAACAAAATGTCATAAAACTCACAATGCTTTTTTGTCTCGTGTGGAATGAAAACCAATGTCATTTTTTTTGAAGAAAGACAAAAAAGGGAGGAGTGTGTACAGTCAAAGGTGCTGTAATACAATAAAATTGAGAGAGGCCTCATAATCACTAACTGTAATGTGAAATAGATAATGTCTGAGAAGAGATGAGAAAATTACATATTATATTTCTAGACTATCTCACTACTCTTAAGGTTTGAGTGCCAAAGCAAAAAGAACTTGCTTGTTGGTATTCCATCGTCACATTTATTTCCTATATACTTAGAACCATACCTTCAATTATGAACCACTTCCGTTAGCACATACCTCGTCTAATGTAGAGAGAGAGACAGAGACGGAGGAGGAGGCAGGCGTGCTAAAAAGTCTCTCACTTTCACTGACAATCAAAATTATTATAAAATTCTCTCATAGACTTTAACTATCCATTTTAAAATTTCAATACAAAGTATCCATTACACCATACTTAATTCCTACAAATTATCCCTACACACATTTTTGTCTCAATACAATGGACAATGGTTTTAACTTTTTTTGTAGAGTTAGAGTTAAGATTAAAGAGACGAGCATGCTTTTTTACTGATGACTCTAAGTAATTTTTACTAGACATTTCCGAGTTGGTGTTACTTTTATTTTTTTTGGCATCATTTGTATTAATTGTTTTGACAATAATAATAATTTTCACTCCACTACATTTCTGTTTTGTTGTCACAAGAATCAAGAAAGTACAGTTAAAAAACTTTTTTTTTCTTGTCATTTTTAGTTAGCTTAATCAGTCATCTTTAGTTCTTCTTTTTTGTTGTTTAACTTTTCATCTTAATCATCCTGTCAATACAAAAACACTCTCACTAGTCAAAATTTGCTTAAGGCATTTTGTCCTCTTTCAATTGACAAAAAAAAAGTGAGTGTACAATTTTTACTGTAGGTACAGTGCCTCCGCCTCCAGTCAAGTTAATTCTTGTAAAGATTATTAAAAAAGTTTTATTTTTTTTAAATCTCTTGTACATCATCATTATTACAGAATGGATTTTAAAAGTAGCTTTCCAACACCTTTCTTTAATTTAATATAAATGTCTCTCTTTTTTTAACTTTTAAAAAGTAGAAAGGTAGAAAATCCTTTAATCCTTATTAATTATTCTTTAAACATGAATATGCAAAAAAAATGTTGGATAAAGTGCTTTGGCCCCTCTCTCTTAAATTGTAGTGTCTCTCTCTCTCTCTCTCTCTCTCTCTAATGAAGAGAATGACAATAAAAAAAGAGTAAGTATATCCCTAAATTTTTAAATCAAGGTTAACTATTCACAACACAGCCACCACATTTTTTAAAAAAAATTTGCATGAATTAAAAGGAGAGTCAATCAAATGGAAACATGAGAATTTAATTATGTACATTACATGGGAATTAAATTCTAGTTGTGTAATATGTATTTAAGGTACACAAGAAAAGTAATATGTGATTCGAAAGTGTTTTATCATTCCTCTCTCTCATGTAACACCTCCAGTTAATAACCACGTTTTTACAATTTTAAAACTAGAGACAGACATGCCATCACTTTTTAGTAAATAATGGAAGACTCTTCACAACAAACAACAAAAAGAATTCTCAACTTCTCACTTTCCCATTTCACCCAGGAAGGTGTCTATACAAAAATTATTATACATAACACTAACAGACTTGGACACAATGGCTATTCAACTAATTCCAAGTTAAAACCATAACATTTAACTATAATATTTTTTTATTGTGTAATAGTCTCAGACACATCACTTTCATAATAATTCTCATCTTTCCTTTATTTACAAGAGTTCAAAAAGTTAATGAGCATGGAGAGTTTAATTGAACACTTTTGTCTCGTGTGTGTATTTGTCATTTGTGACGTCATCAAACAATATTTTATGAAAGTTTATTGTAAATAGTGAGGGGAATATTTTTTCAAATTCAGTATTTTTGGTAGAGATTATTTTTTACTGAATATAACTCGAGTAACTACGTAGTACGTATCAGTGTACAAAAACGTATTTATTTACATACAAAAAAAACGACAAGTGACCCACATTTAGTAATCCTCCATTATCATTCTTGTCACAATGACAATCTAATTAAGTCATAATATTGTACATATATAAATTTTGTACTATTCACATTACAAATGGATAGGTAACGAAAAAGTTGAATGACCTCTTAAAAATGATAAATGATAAAAAAAACCTTTTGTCGTGTTTTTTTGTAACTTTTTTAGTGGGCGAGGACTGCTCATATAGATCATATGTAAATTAAATACGTCATACAGTAGCTTAATGGTCGTTTCTCATTAGAATATGGTTTTTTTATTCAAAAATTATTTTTAATTGCAGTACCTTAAAGCAAATAAAAAATTCTCTCTAATGAATCTAATTATAAATTACTGATTAAAAATAATTTCTATTGGTTGACACCACACACTTGTCTCACTGCCAATAAATCAAAGGCTTGATTTTGATTTGAATTTCACAGTAAAAATAAAAATTTACCTGGTGTATCAGTAATTAATTGAAAAATTCATAAATAGTCTCAAAATTTGGATTGGCGGATATGACAATCCTAAAAGCTATAATATCCTTCAAGAAAATTACATTTGTGAATATGGAATAGGCTAATGGAGATAAATATCCACCCAAAATAATTCAAGTGGGTAATTAATTCATTAGCCAACTATTTTTTCACCTTGTTAAATCCAACTATAAACTAATACTAGAAAGAATAGATTCTAATACAAAATGATTTACTCGTCTAGTTTAATTACAAGATTAAAACTGTCCATGGGTTTAAAATTTATTGAGTCATGATTTTTTGTCAAGGCGTTAACTCTAAATTCCTCCCTACCCAAAGCTGAGTAGGCTACAGATTTACTTAAATGTGTATCAATGAATTTAAAAGAGAGATGAATTTTATAAAAAAAGAACTGAAAGAACTGAAAACAAAAGTCGTGCAAAAAAACCTGAATAAATAATAACAAAAACTTTTATGGGATATACTTTCATCATGGCTCCTATCTTTATTTTTGTTCCTACATCAAATAAAATACGGATGTAATACTTCCTTTTGACTAAAAAAAAGTGACAATGAATTCCGCCAAAAGCAGTCAAACAGACTAATTGTAATTGAAAAGTGCAACTTTATTCCCCCCTCCTCCCTTACTTTTTGCAACACCTTCTCTCTCTCTCAAGCCATATAAAGGAACGCATTAATATTGTAATCTTGGAATCTCTGATTTTGTCCCTTGATTACTAGTTTCATTGTTCAAATAGTAATAATACAAGTGTTGTAGGTACACTGGGGTGATTTTTGAGAGAGATAAAAAATTTTTGAATTAAATGAGGTAGTTGCACGACTTGAAATTTTGTAAATTTTTGAATGACATAAGTTAGCTTCAATATTATAAAGGATATAGAAGGATATTAAACATAAGGGATTAATTGTAAAGACTAGTCATGTATACTAATAAATTTATAAAAAAAAAAGAAATAGAGGAATGGTGGTGAGTGTGGGTTTCACCAGACTAGAGAGAGAGAGAAGAATTCGTGCTAATTCGTGCATTATTATTACAGGCATGTTGTCTCACTAACATTTTCTCTTATCATGAGTACATCTTATGCCATTTTCATCTGGGTGACGTCCCCTGTCATGCATAACTTAATGAAAGCGAAAATAGGGTCAATTTCATTACACACAGTCAACTAATTCAGCATACTAAAAATTAACTGAATTTAGACTGAACCTAACACTGTCTAACTTTTATAATCAATCAATTTTTTAACTGGATTAAAAATAAACTGTACAGATACTACTTAATATTGACATCTCTTTTAAGAAAACAAAGCTCTTTAAAATTTAACTGTCAAAATATTAATTTGTTAAAAAAAGTTTCTGAGTTGAATACTCAATTGACTTTGATAGTGGGTAGATTTTTAATTATTCAAAAAAAATGACCTGTACTTGTCCTCGTACGTCACCTTGACCAAAAACTAAATAGAAATGTTTGACTACAAGTCATCACCATGTTACAAATTTTTTTTGGCAAAGATATGGAGTGACCATTTGGAAATTTTAGGAAGCAAAAAAAAGAGAAGAGTTGTAATCTAATCATTGTTTCTACAAAATAAAAATTGATCATGACAGATTCTCTTTCATTCTCAATTCAACTAGAGACACATAAGCAGTCAACATTGTACAGATACATGAGGAGGAGAGTCATGAGAATGGTTAAAGTGACGGATGTAAAGGATACATTTTAACAATGGAAGTAACAAAAAATAGAGAGAGAGAGAGAGAGAAGAAAGATAAAGATCCATTATTTGTTTGCATGTAGTTTTAATTTTCAATTATTACAATTTTTGAAAGTGTAGGAATCTATGATAATGCTTTATGAGAGAGCCACACATGATGAAAATGACTATACACCTCTTGCTGTCTAGACAATCGATATTTATAACATACGGAGGTACTCAATGTACATATTATGTACATATAAAACTACTTGGGATTATGAGACTCTTGTTATTTATTTTGTTCAACATTTTACTTACTTGCTACTCAATCTTGACACTTGGCCCATTATACTTGACGTATGAGAAGGATAAGCGTAGATGAGCACTATTTTTTTATTATGTATAAATATATTTGATAAAAAGTAGTACCTGTACAAGGGAGGACCATGCTGGAGGGATGAACTCCTTCAATTCATTGAAAGAAAGTTGATCAGAAACACCAGTGTATTCATCTGACAGCAATTGAGCTTCTTGGGCTAAATTAAAATTGAATTTAAATATTTTACTACACGTACATTGTACACTTATCTTATTACATCGCTAATGCTTTTATATTAAAGATTATGAATGGAAGTATTTATTTTATCCTTACCAAATTCAATGAGTTTGGACTGCTCTTGAGAATCTTGAATGCCATTCTCAATTATTTTGACACTATCAATTTTGTCCACAAGTTGTTGCTTCTCAAACAAACATTCTCGAGCTTGAACCTGTATCAAAAATCAAAATAAATCAAAATCCATTTTGTACACACACATACACACACATAATAAAAAACTGAATCATCCCAACCCACTCTATACAAACAATTTCCATATCTTGAATCTTCTCATTATTTAAACTGACAATACCAAAAATCCACATAACGACATGTAAAAAGATTATTCAGTCAACATTAATGAATTGCTGTCCTCTCTCTCTCTTAACTTTTAAAGTACTATCAAAAACATGTTTCTTATTTTTTTAACACCACTACTAAATCTATTCATTAATGACAATCTATTTACCAAAACTAACGGTACTTTGAGCAATACAAGTTCAGTTCTATTTGGACATTTACACGCATCACTACGTACATAATTTTAATGTAATTTTTTTTATATGGACTTTGAGCCAGAAAAAATGTATCATTTATTTTAACTCAATGGAATAATTATCATTAATATTATTTTATCGAAATAAAATAAAAAACTGTACAAGTAAAGCTTCATTTGACACAATTTTCCCAACAATTTATTAATGACTCTGATAAAAAAGAGACGTGGAAAAACCATAAAATTAAAATTAAATTTTTTTAAAAAAGAAGGCAAGCATCAAACTAGATCTCGTCATGAATTTCTAACAAGAGTAACGTCCATAATGAAATACAAATGTCAATAATGACATTAACAATGAGTGCCTATCCAACTGCCAACAGAAACAGAAAAAAGACCACAAAAGTTGCCTCCAAGTAAAAATAATGAGAGGAAATATAACACACAACATGAATTTTTATGAATTTTCTCAAGTTCAACGATTAGTTCATTAGTTACTAAGCTAATAACTTAAAATATAAAGTAACTTTGACATTAGACTGAAGGCAGGATGTAAAAGTCAGATGATTGTAGTGTATTGTACTGCTATGATTTTTTTTATTGTAAGCTAATTGAAGTCATTGCCTCTGTCTGACATCCCCCTCAAGATTATTTGTTAATAAGTGTATCCACTACATTGGTGGTAGATTCCTCGACATGGTCATTGTCAATATTAAAAAAGACTGCAAGGGAAGCCAAGAGAGAGAGAGACATTTAAATATTTTCTGACTTGATTCTGGTTTTCTCTTGTACTCCTGCCAACATAGTCAACAATAAGATTAAAACTATCTCTTTAAATTATTATCTCCCTACTCTTGTACACTTGTAATGACTACAAGTGGTCTATCCAGATAGGAAATTGAGTTAGAGGAAGTGCATCAGTTTTCTTTTGAACACTGTTGGTCATAATTTTGTATTACGTCCGAGTATCTCTATTCTCGTCAATCATCCACCACAGGACGCACTCTTTATGCACTTTTCCTTGAACGTCATTCCATTTATTATTTTTATAACATTCTGGTTCATGATCGTTAAACTATAAAATAATATATAAACTTGTTTTTCCTTTCAAAATATTCAACTATCTCAAACTTTTTAGTCATTTTTATGTGAGTGACATTGTGAATGTGGTTTTGAAAAGTTCTCTCTCTCTCTATTCCCTTGAATGTCATCTCGAGAGGTGTAAATTTTATATTAGAGTTAACTATAACTAATAATATTCATTTCTGTAAATTTACATAAAAATCAGTTGAAAAAATTTACATAGAGAGTTGTCTCTCTTTTTTTAATGTGGCATGGAATAACTGGCATTTTAATTGATGATACATAAATACAAGTAGTCAGATCGGATGCTGTCAGTTTAGGAATTAATTTTGTTCCACAGGTGAAAAAAACACCTGTATAAAATGATAAAAAAAGATGGAGGGGGGACTTACAAGGAGGAGGGCAGTGAGGGCATCAAGTGTGACTGGATCTAAATCAAATGAGGGTGGATGAGTAAAATGTTCTCCAACATAGCGTAGTGTTCCGGCGGCTCTAAGGAAATTATCTACAGCTCCATCCGCAGAGTCCGGGTTCAATTGCCGATCTTGTTTTGAACCTATTTGGGTATGAAGAGCTGCTAAATTGAATAGAACACTGGCCTTCTCAAATGCTACTGTCCGTTGAATACTTGGGACTCCTGTTAGTGCATCGTACCTATAAATTCACAAATTAAATTATTCATTTTATTTATTTACCAAACTACACAGTTTCCATTCCAGTTTCTTTGCTGTAAAAATGGGAAAGTCAACTGAAAGAAACAGGACAGGGTGCCCACAAATAGGTCAATCCTTGACTTTTCTTTTATGCCATTCAAGTCAAGGGAAACCAAGGACCTCTCTCCAGGTTTCCAATTCTGTTGGATTTTATTGTTAAATGTATTGTAATTTTTGAGAAAATAGTTTTTACAACTCACCATTCAAAAAATACACCAACATTTCTATCAGTTGGAAAAAATCGTCTTTCTACATAATATAAAACTCCAAGGTATCGCAGTAAGAGTTGAACCCCACTTTTTGTTCTTGAAGGTCTTCTCATTGCCTATTTAATTTTTTTGAAATAAAATAACAAGTTTTATAAATCTGTACTTTGTCCTCATATTTAATTACATTGATCTCCTCTCTTATTCTCTTATTTTTTTATTTATTTTTTTTTCACCTGTCGGAGTTCCATAAAGGCTTGAATGGCATCATCGAATTTACCTCCATCTTCACTGTAATGCTCCAGAATAAAATCCTGTAGATTGAAAGAAATAAAAAGAAAGATATTTAATTTAATGCTCATGTAATTTCTGTAATGCACTTTTCATCTCAAGAAAAACGACATATTTCATGGTCATTGTACATTGTATTGTACGAGTACGAGTGGCGTATAAAGGACTTAAAAAATTTATAACGTCCAACGTCACCATAAGCTTCTTTAAACCATACAAAGATAATGGTTTGAAAAAGGTAATTAAGACGAATCAACTTGTTCCATTTCATCAGTTGTAACATTTTTTGAGGTAATGTCCTCACAATCTTTCACTTCCCCCCCTTTAAGCTTGTCAAAGTCAACGGCTTTAATACAAAAAAAAAAGTTCTTTTTTTGATTGACAAAAACTACTTCTTTTGTACTGTATACTTATGGATGTGTGATATTTCGTAATGGTAATAAACAAGGATTGCAAAGAGAGAAAAAAAAGAACAATTCTTTCAAGTCATATTACCACACTCTTGAAAATGTTTATGTTTTGAGAAATAAAAATTGAAAATGTCCAAAAAAACTTAAATGGTAATTGAACACCGTACAAAGTACAAAGTAGAGGACCGCTTTTAGTCCCAACCGTCCCGGAATTCTAGTATGAGGCGTGGTTGTATGGGGGATTTTTAGGGACTTTATTCCCCGGTCGGAATTTCCGTCCGGGTCAGACTTTGGCTGAATCTTCATTGGTTGACCCGGACGGGAATTCCGACCGGGGAATAAAGTCCCTAAAAATCCCCCATAGATCTGACCCGGCCAAAAATTTTCCGCCGGGTCCGTCCGGGTGGGGTCCTAGAAAATCGGCCGGCTCTCACATAAAA
>JAQIVZ010000414.1:0-70239 GCA_034700945.1 Arrhopalites spinosus
ATTTCCATGCCACATACATTGTTGTCAACAATGTTGAGGCCCACTTCAGATAGTTCTACTTAGGTATTAGTAACGTTACTAGACCAAAAATAAGGGGGGGGGGAGGGTTCATACTATTTTGACCATTTTTGGGCAATTTGTTCTGTAAGCATATGTACTTTACATGTAAAAAAAATTTAGGGGGGGGGTTGTAACCCCTCTTGGCCGGGCCAAACCCATGCACATCCACCATGTAAAATGTCAGGCTACGGGCCTGATCCCTCTATCTCTAGTTTCATCCTTTTTTTGCCATGTCATCTTGGATTATTTTCTAACGTGTCTCTGAGAGAGTTTTTTTTACTAGGAGTGTATGAAACATGGTTTAGGAATTTTATTTAAATTTTTAAAAAAACCTTTTTTTAAAAAAATGATATACATGTCTCAAATTACCTGAACTTTTTTCTTGTCTTAAAAAAACAGTTACTTGTGGAGCATGTGTACATTAATTTTAAAACTTTTTTTTGCTTATCAGTATCATAACCATACTTAAACTTATGTATGTACAACATATATAAAACAACATATATAAAATAATAATCTACGCTCCAATTTTATTGCAACCGGAAATATTGAGTTAACCTTGATATAAATATCTTGGGTTTTTTCCATCAAACAACAATACAAAAACCAAGGACAAAATGTCACTTGTACAATTTCATCTACAAAAAATATTTTATTGAAGAACAAAAGGGGAAACTGCATAATCTGTGAAAAATAGAATAAAAAAAATATAACATGTATTATATGTACAATACATAATATAATAGTCTACATGATGTTTTGTTTTAATTAATAAAAAAAATGTTATAAGCACTTTTTTTTATTAGAAACCTTAAAAGTTTCAAGAGAGAGGAAGAGAATGAAAAAAAAAATTTACTTGAGTTTATACACACACATACTAATAGCTAGGTTGAAAGTATAGAAAGAGAGAGAGAGAGAGAGAGAAAGGTTCAATTGAAAGGATATCAGATTGAAAAAAATTAGAGATAACTTTTTATACGAAGCTAATTTCCCTTCATTATTTTTTTCCCTTCCTCTTCTCACAAGCCCAACAGAAAAAAAGAGAGTCAAAGTAAGAGAGAGAGAGAGAGAAACTTTTTCATAGACATGTGAACATGTGATAGCATTTAAGAGTACCCATGGTTACCAAGAGAGGAAAAAAGAAATATTAATTATTAGGTATGTATTACTCCTACTCACTATACCAAGGGGCTTCTCTCTCTCTCTCAGGCTCTTTCAGCAGGATGCAATTAAAGGAAAGCAGGGAAAGACAAATTCATGAAACCTTTTAACTGAATTTTTTTTTACTCGTTGAGGATGGAGAGAAAAAAAAACAGAGAGCTAGATGTTGAATAAAACTTTGTTTGATTTTTTTTTCTACTCTTACCCATTCCACCTTAACTCTTTCTCTCTCTCTCTCTCTCATCTTGTCTACACATGCCAATGCCAATATTAAATGTTCATTGAGCATGCCGCTTTTTTTACGTCGTTCATTTGCAGATGTGACTCTCTCTCTCTTGGCTCCCCTATGACAACAGGTTCACTTGTACCCTTTTTTACCATTCCCGTGGTTTAATAAATTTTTTTATTTAAATTGGAAAAAGTATGTAAAAGCAACTAATCTTTGGCTTCTAATTAACTATATAAAAAAAATTCTCATTTCTTTAATTATTTCTTCTTTTTTTATCATAATGAGTAACAAGAACACGGCAAGGGGTAAATAATTTTTTTACATCACTTTCACTTTCTTTATTATTAACATTTCACATACATATATATATGTAATTAAACTTTAATTTAAATTACAGCAAATATTTTTTAACCCACAAAAGATTTCTTTTTAGTGAAAGTAATTTTTAAAAATAAATTATGACAAAAGAAAGCAACAGATCATTCTCAAGGTATTAAAGTCAAGTAATTTCTTGACACAATAGTAAAGAATAATATTTAGAGAGAGAGAGAGATGTTTTGATAAAGAGAAAGTGTGTGTGATGAATATGTCATAATAGAATGGTGAAAGAAGGGTAAAAAAAAGAATGGAGGGTGAAGAAATGGGAGTCGGTGAGAATGAGCATAAGTAGCCGATTTATCACGAGTGACACTTTACTATTCTTGTTTTTTTTCTGTATGTCTCACTGGAGCAAAAGAGAGAGAGAGAAAACTATAGAGAGAGTGTAGAAAAGGATAGAAAGTGAGGAATTAATGCATATGCGTGAAAAATCTTATAAAAAAAACTGTGCTCCCCTCAACCCAAGCCATCTGTAACTATCTGTATGAGTATAATAGAAATAGAGACGAGGTTGAGTATCTGTATCAACTTAAAGATTCCCTCTGTCTCTGTGTGGCTTCTGTGTGTGTACAAAAGCGGGATAATAGAGGAAAGGAGCTCTTTAGGGTAAAGCAGATTAGTTCTTCTACATACATTACATATGTACACTATATGTACGAGAGGAAGGAAAAGTAGGGACGTGATTGTGAGCATAAATGGAGTCCCCTTGAAGAAGAGAGAGAAAAAAGCGGCTTTTCTATGATTCTTTCACGCCCTTGTGGTTTTTTGCCTTGACTAACTAAAACTCCCAAAAGATTCAAGGAGAAAGTGTACATACAGGCATTGGTAGATAGGGAAGAAGACACACATGTACATACCAAAATGCATGTAGATTGGCAGGGGTTTTTTTGTGTATACTCTCGCTCTCTCTCTCTCTCTCTGTCTCTATTCTCTCATTCACGTCTTTTCCCTCCCTTTCATTTTCACTACAAAGAATCACTTCTAACTAATTTTATTCAACTTGTGCAACATAAACACTCTGTTCGTCTTGAGAACCATTTCCGCATTAGAAAGAAGCACACACACAGAAAAAAAAGTTTTTTTTTCTCTTTACTTTCTCTTTCTCTCTCTCTCTCTCTCATCTGACTTCGATTCCAGTTTGTTGTTTGCATGTTTGCATTGTCTGCTCAAGTCTCTCGCTAAGTTTTTTTATTAGGAGAACCGCATCTCTTATATATATAATTGTCATTAAAGATTACAGACTACGTCCCTGGCCTCTGCTCATGCAAGGCTCCCCTCCTTGTTCTTATTTTTCCTGTGTATTTTACAGTCTTGATTTTTCTGATATATCCACAATATTATATATATATATATATATATTACAGATATAAGACTCTGGCTCATGACGGAGTGTACCGACTGTAGTGTAGTGTACAAAAGAGAAAAAAAGAAAGCACGTTTTTTTTCTTGTTTCTGTCGAAAACAAGGGACTGGTACTGGTGTGTGTGTGTTGTTTTGTGTGTATGTGCTAATGTTCCATAAGACAACAAGCATTAGTATTTACGCCTTGGTTTCACTATTTAGGCGGTCGGGTTAAGAAACAAGAGAAAAAAAGAAAGAGAGGAAGTAGGGCGCAGGGATTGTGTATAGAGAGTGGGGGGCTCCATGGCTGTGAAATAGTAGGAATGCCCGGCGGAGGGATGTTAAGCACTTTGTGTGCAAAATTAAATTGTAGGGTTAATCAAGTTACTAGGAGGCTGGCAACAGGATAAAAACCTCGAATCTCAATTAAGTTTCCCGTTCCGATTGCCCTAAACTGCCTAGTGGTATATATTTGAGAATAAACGACGAGTTTCAGTTGAAAACATGAAGAGAGAGAGAGAGAGAGAGAGAGAGAGAGAGAGTCGGACTCTCTTTTTTTTCTCTAGTCCTTCATCCCTTGTCTGTGTGTGTATGTGTGCTTGGTTATCCGTGAATATGTAAATTCCAGGCATTGCTCTTTTTTGTTTGACGGGTGCGGTTGCTGCATTGGATGCTTCATTAAGAGTACAGTTAATTTTTTGAGGGCTCTGCCAAGGAGTTGCTTTAATAAAGTTTTAAATAATTGAGAAGTGTATGAGCCTGGGAGGGGAAAAAGAACGCGTCAACTATAGAGATAGACTGTAGAGAAAAACTGAGAGAGAGAGAGAATCTAAGTGGTACTGATGAATGCACAGCCGCTTATGTATGCATTATACAATAGCATTACATTGTACAGAAAATATTCTCTCTCTCTCTCTCTAGTCTATTTAAAACAAGCCCAAGTACATCAAGAGGAGGTACATCATAGGAGCCACAGATTTAAATGAACCTCCTCTCTCTCTCTGTTGTACAGATTGTCTTGAGTCTTCCAAAACTCTTTTTCTTCTTTTTGTAAAGTGTAGCATGTACAAAATGGGAGAGGTGGAAGATAGTGTAAAATTTCATATATTTATTGTATAAAAGAAAAAGGCCCTTCATATGCATAATATAATATGAACACGTACAACCCAAAGACGATATTCTTTATAAGGGATGATAAGTATGGACAAGAGGCTGAAGTGGCTAAGCTGTTTTACAAGTAGCAGTAGATGAGAGAGGGAGCGAAATTAGACACGTTTTAAACTTTATCAGCCCTCAAGACTTTTTAAAAGTTTAATGAAAAGCCTTCCGACTTTCCACTGGTTTTTTCCACAAACCATTCCATTCTGAATTACTGATACATGATACGATACGATTAATATGATAAAGTTCTATCTGCCTCACCAATTCTTCGGGGCATCCATTAGACAGCCAACTCTGTCTCTCTCTCTCTCTAGTCTACACATATTATAATATTATATACGTACACAAACACACACTCACACTTTTCTTAAATTTCAAGTGTGATTCAAGAATACAAAAGACAAAAGTATCTTTTCCTATTAGTCTTTTTTCAGGGCTAATATAAAAGAAGGGGAAAAAATAGTCTATGTCTTTTTTATATTAAACTATGCTTTGTAACCAATATCACTGCACTCTCTCTTAAATTCTCTCATTTGCTTCCCACACTGAAAATTCATTGAACGAGAAGAGAAGATTCAGAGTTGTATAGTACACTAAATTCCCATACAGTGAAAAAGACTGTGAAAAAGATAAAAAGAAAAGAGAGAGAGGGTGATTTCCTTTTCATTTTCTCTCTTGTCGAGTTTTTTGGAAAGCTCGAGAATTTTAGGGAAAGCTTTTTTTTTCTCTTTCTCTTTTTTTGAATGAGCTTTGAACATTTTTTACTAGTCACTTTCTTTCATTTAACACTCCTTTTGGTACAATTTTCATCTCTACAAACAATCACAATCCTCAAAACCTCACGCCCCTTCCCGTCAAAACAAAAACAGATTTATTTCAAACAGACAAGGCCATTTTCAATAAAGAAAGCACAGGAGAAAGGTAAAAAGCTGTTTGAAGTGTACAAAGAAAATTTGAAGAGGATTATCCTGTAGATTTGGCTACATTCTTTGGAAAAAATTTAATCAGAGATCGATGATCATAATATTTTTTGAACATATCTGTAAGTAGACATGAACTCAATACTCTTCTTCCTGATATTAAAATAAAAAGGGACAGGTTTTTTGAACCTTTTGTTTTGAAAGTAACATGCCCAGTTTTTGTACCCATCCCCGTCCTTTTTCTTCCTGAGCACCCGGGCTAAATTGTTGGGATCGTCTTTGGTAGTAGAAAAGTGTAGAAAAGCTTGTGCGGAAAAATATATTAATTGGAGGAATGGTTGGTGGTGGAGAGGACTTTTATGAGCACAGCATCCTGCACTCTCATAAAATGGGTGGTTGCCTTATGGAAGGATCATTTTTGTCTAGAGGATTCCCTGGAAAAAGAGATTAGCGTGTGTGTGTGTGCTGGTTGTAGTTGATGAGGTTGGTAGAGAAGCTCTCCTTCTCGATATTACCTTGGCCAGGGCTATTCCTAACCCACGCGTTATGTAATCGTCCTCCTATACATTCCCCCCATTTACTCCCCTTTACTTACTGCATTCGAATGAAATAATCTATTGCATCCCAGTGTGTGTCTGCAATGAAGACACACCATCTCTCTCTCTCTCTCTCACCATGATCAGTTGTTGTCTTTTTCTATTTATATTAAGATATTCTCGACATCCCATTTTCTCCTCTTGTACCCTCTTTAATCTAAGCCATTCCCTTCCATTGCATTCCACGCACAAAAAAAGAGAGAGAGAGAGAATGGACTGCATTTTCTTTTTATCTTGCAGAAAAAAAGAAAAGATTTTTCACATTGTACAATGGAAAGAAAGTATGTGAAGAAAAGAATCTTTTTTCTTTTTGTTTTACAAAGAGAGAGAGAGAGAGAGAGAGAGAGATGAGATATCAGATTTTTCATGGAGATTTCATGGATGGCCCCTATAGGACTCCCAAAATGTTTAAAAGAAAAGTAATAATAGTGCATACTTTACTATGCACTTTTTTATTAGCTTAAGCTAAGCCAAAGATCGTGTAAATATAACATGGAGATGTTTCATTTTAACTCATAACGTATCTCTACGCACACACAGTCAAAAAAAGGGGGTAGGCAGGGAAGATGGGGAGCTGATAGCTTCCATTTAGTAATAATGGGTTTCCTTATTTCTTCTACTTTCTCTTCTCTTTTTCCACAGAGAGACTGGTATGATGAGGGTGGATATGGCATTGCATTAATTATAAATGTTGGAGAGAGAGAGAGAGAGTACATAGAAATGGACTAGTCTCAATGGTATAGGAAAGAAGGAAAATAAGGAAAAAGAGTGATTTCTCAATACACCCCCCAACAGCTGGGGGTAGGGACTGTCATGTCATGACGACGAGGAAAGAAGGCAAGGGGGTTCGTCTTTTGGTGTGTGGCTTTGAGTTGAGTTGGTGGGTTTGGCTGGTTTCTAGCAAGGCTTTTTCTTATATATATGTCTATGTTGGCTGGGCCCGGACCTAAAACTCATTAGCAAGAGAGAGAAGGCCTTCTCTCTCTCTCTCTCTCTTGCTAAATTAAGTGGAAATCTTGGAATACATTTCTAACCCACAGAGCCTCTCTGGTTCCGCATTTTCTTTTTCCTTTCCACCTCCTTCCCATTTTCTTTTCTCTCTCGTCCTTTTCGCCCTTTCAGACTCACTCTCTCTGCTTTCTCTCTTTTTCCCTTTCTTTGGATTATTCTTCTTGTGTGAGGTTGGATGACGCCTTTCCCTTCTCTTTCTTTCTCTCTCACTTTAAGACTCCCTCCCCTTAATTCACACGTACAGCGGCCGTCTACTTACACAAGAGAGGAACAGTCCTATAAAAGACTTGTCAATGAGGAAATGAATGGAGAACCACCTATGCCGACACACACTCTCTCTCTCCTCTCAAAATGCATTCAATTAGCTGTCGTCTTTGGAACAACAAAGGACCAGCGTTGGGTACCTCGTTCTTCTTCTTTTTCCAATTCCATACATTCCTTCCACTTTCTTCATTTCTTTCTCTCTCTCTCTTTCTCTGGGAGGGGAGGAGGGGGAGTTATTTTATTTACCTAACACACGTCCATCCCCATCTATATCTTTATCCCTCAAAAAAGCCCTATTTCTTCATCACCAACCCAAAATCTCTCAATTCTCTCCCATCTCTTTATTGTTCTTCGACTATTTTCTTTTTCTTTTAACACCCTCCTCCTTCGCCTCCCTGTTCTCCTCAATCTCTGTCCAATTCTGTACAGACTTTTTGAAACGTCCCTAATGAGATGTCATTCTTTCATTCCTCAACTACTTGAACATCTTATACCCCCATGATCATTATTGACGATTCAATACAATTAATTTCAAACTAATTGTCTCTCTCTCTCTTTGAATTCAAAGACTCTAGACAAATTATGAAATAATTTACCTTCCACTTTCTATCATTTATTGTTCACACACACACACATTTTGATCTTGACAAAAACTATTTTAATTTAAATTTAATTCAATTTCATTCTTAACGACTACAACAAAGATAGACCAACATTGCTCCCTGTCCCCCCTTTTCTCTTTTATATACGGGAGAGAGAGAGAGAGAGAGAGAAAGGAGGGGGGGACAGCAATTATTGGAAATTTACAATGTCTTTGCATTTCCGTGAACTCTTAAAGTACTCTGGATTTTATTACGTTGGGGAAATGGGTGGGGGCGATGGGACAAGAGATTATGGAGGTTAGAGAGAGAGAGAGAGAGAGAGAGAAAAGAGTGTGGGTGAGAAAAGAAAGAAGGGCCGGGGAAATATTTGACTTGGAGAGTTTTGGCTTGAGCTTTAGAGGATTGTCATAGAGAATGGAGAGAGAGAGAAAGCGTAACCGGGGTAACTTTTAATTTATCGGATAAGCGCAAGACGGCCGGAGAGCCAAATGAGGGTAGCGAGCGACACGTTCTCTCTGACACTCACTCACAAGTTGTAGTAGAAAGAAGCACACAGGGGTAGGAAACGTTGAGTCCACACCACACCAAAAACTACATACGAATCTCATAATTCTTAAGCAATGAACACACTCTCTCTCTAAAAAGAAAGCAGAGAGTGAAAGCTGTAGGAACTTACATATGATTTTTAATGCTGTTAATGTAAGACATTGATATACATTAGCTATACAATTTCCTCTCTTTCCAATCTCAAATGAAGAGACACCTCTATTGAATGTGGAACAGAGTCTCTCTCCCTCTCTCTCTCTCTCATATAAAATAGAATAGAATTGGGTAATGAAAGTGGTGTGGCAGAGGTGCCAAAGCCAACAAACAAAAACTTGTTCCAACTCAAAAGCATAGAAAGCCCACACACAGATTTTCTCTTACCAGCAAGAGTGAGAGAGAGAGGGAGAATCCCAAGAGGCGCCACTCGGAAAAATTAAAGTGAGCTATTAATGTGACTAATGGATAAGAATGAATGGACATTGGTCCACGACTAATTTATAGTGTGACCCCAACACTTTGCTAGTACTACGCCTCCTGTTTAATCAGATTTCAAAGGAAAACCTTCATCAAATTAGACTCTCTCTCTTTCTTTCTTACATGCTACATGTATATTTTACTACATAGTCAAGAGTAAAAGTGTAGACAGGCCATTGCCATTTCTATTGGCCATTGAGAATAGGCTGATCTATTTAAAATCACTTTAGTATGATTACATAAAATTTTTGTATGTACATGTTCTTCGCTTCTTTTTGGTTAAAATACAAATACTAGCATAAAAGACAAGACGCAAATCTCTCTCCCTCGTGAATAGATTTAAATATGATATGCTAAGCATAGCCTCATTTTTGTTTAGTATATTTTTTCATTAACTAAAATCCAAAATGCCCTTGAATAGTTTCCCATTCATCTCTCCTCCCTCCTCCCCCCTCCCTCAATCTTTGATGTCTAGTGTAAAATGAGTGAACACCTACATGAGTGAAACCATAAGCTAATTTTATTGAGGCTTTACAAGAATTTGGGTGCGGGAGGAGAAAAAAAAACTTGAATTTCCATAGAAAACAGCTCAACACTTCCAATTCACTCTTTGGAGTTTTGTTTGAATTACTAGACTAATTTTCTATAGTGTCTTTCATGGAAGAAAGAAAAAAAAGGGAGGGTAACTATCTGTAGTAAAATATAAAATGAAAAAAAAAACTGTAGAATTTTTTTATGAAGTCATTTCACAGTGCAAGCTGTCTGTGAACACATAAAAAAAAATTTGACAAAGATTATTAAACTGCATGCACTTTCCATGGTTGACGACCTCCACAATGCGGACTCTCTCTCTCTCTAAAACTTGTTTTTTTCAAATAATACAAAAGAAAAGTCCCCAAAGAGAGAGAGAGAGAGAGAGATGGAATGCATTTTGTCAAAATGTTAGAATTGAGAATTGAACAAAGATGTAATTGCCAAATACATCATTTTGTGCCAGCATGTGAACAGTTTCATTTAGTCCCTTTATAGCTATATAAATTTTATAGTTTATAAGAGAGAGAGAGAGAGATGGAATATATTGAAAGTACATTTGATAATATATGAAATGATTGAGATAACGGTTGAGTGAGAATAACTTGTTATAGGAGAGAAAAGATTAGACGAGTTGAGTAGGATGATAGAAGGAGAAAATATATAGAGAAATCTGTGTAGTGTAATTGGGACGATGTAGTATCTGTAGAGAGAGATTTTATACATGGGAAAGAATGGTGGACGTATTTGAATATGAAGAGGGGAGTTGATTTATTTGGCATATGTGTTGTTGGTTTGAGCATGGATTAAAATGTTAATTGGGACTCTCTTCATATTCACATGCTTTCCCTTTCTCCATCACCCCCCTCCCTCAATTCACAACACACACAATTCCTCAATTTCTCCCTCCGTGAGTCAGTGTTATGAGGCTAATTTCAAAGGTGAAAGCGTGTATGTGTGTGCTTTCACCATTTTGCCCCCTTTTCATCATCAGCCTTGCATTAACAATCGCCCTTCGCTCGTGTGGCACATAGCTATGCAAATTATATAACTTGTAAAGGATCTGGATGATTCTTCATCCTCTTCATCCTCTTTCCATGTATCTCCATCCTTCATGATATTTATACATATACATATATACACACAGAGAAACTGTTCTACTTGTCCTCGTCATTCTCATCGTCACCGTCTACTTTCTCTCTCTCTCTTCTCAACTGTTAAGAGAGAGAGAGACGTTGCTGCCAACAACAGGAGCATTTTCTGTACAATTTTTCCACTCTGTTTTCTCTTTCCCTTCTCTGACTTGTAAGGCTTGTCACCCCAGTCATTTTCTCCATGTCAATGCAATGCAAGGAATATAAAAAGAACTCTCTCTTTTTCTAACTCTTTTTTTCCCTTTTCTTTTTTTTCGTCTTGTACTCTCCTGCTCATATTATTACCCATATGAGAAAAGTTTTAGGGAACCTAACATCACTCACCTACTTTTTGACACTCTACTTAGCACTACTTGTTATGGGTGTAAACTACATAAACTTTTCCCATAATGGATTCTTTACGCTAACTCTTCAAAAGTTCTTCATATCAATAGACCAACAACTTTCTTTTTTTTCTATAGTTCTCCCTCCTCTCTCTCTCTCTCTAGATTGTAAATGCAGCTTCTCCTCCACCTTTCTCTCTCTCTCTCTTTCTCCAACACAGCAAATCATGACTTGAAAGCAAGGCCATATAAATCCCTCACTTGCGTCTTTAACAATTTTTTTTCGTTCTCTCTCTCTCTCTCTTCACTTCACCCTATACTCATGGGTTCGGCTATTGTATTTTTTGTATAAGAAAAAAGACGAGGGGAAGGTACAGAAATGAAATAAAAATACAAAATAAAAAAATTTACACTCCTCCATTCCCTCCCTCTCTCTTTTTCCTGCTTTACATTACAGCACATCATTTTTTTATTTATTCTTTTCATATATAAGTATATGTTATATTCTCCATTTTTAAAAATTGTAAATTAGTACAGGAGAAAGTCTATCTACATATGTACACATGCTTAGTATGTATGTACATGTACACGTGAAAGCAGTACCTTTGTATAAAAAAAATGTAAAGAAATTAGAGGGGGAGAAAGCATCTCTACAACTGTTTTTTTTCTCCTTGCTATAAATAGTTTCCTGTTGTGTTTTCTTGTTGCACAAGATGGGAAAAAATTTACGCAGTCTTGATAAAAAAAGAGAAAGAAAAAAAAGATTGACATGAGACCAATTTGCTCTTTCACCACCAAAAGAATTACTTTTTGGCAAAGGCAAAAGACGGTGAATTAAATGGTTGTAGGGGTGGGGAAAATGGGAATAGAGATGCAATCTTTCTTTTCTTTTGTCACGGAGAATAAGCTAAATGAAGACATTAAGAGAGTTGCGAAGGATCCACACACACACACACAACTTGAATCTTGAATGTTTGAGGGAGAGAAAAAAATGGTGGAATGCATGGAGAGCACGTAAATTTAAATTGCCCACCACTACCAGCACTACAGTCATATACATAAGGGAACATGTACCACCCAAGCAGAGATGGAGAAAAAGGGGAAATTGAGAGACGTAAACATGAGAATTGAGGAGGAGGGAAAAAAGAGTCAATTAAAATTCGTTTCATTTCTATTCAATTCACACCTGTTGTTGACCTTACGACATAAAACGAGGGAGTATGAATGATTCAAAGGTAAAATAGGGGGAAAGGTGGTGAGGGGTATAAAAGGTTTGGCGTTTGACTTTTAGCTCTCTGGTCGCCAGTATTTGGAAAAGATGGGTGGGTGGCTTGTTGGCTGTATAATTGATGTGCGGCTAGCTTGTAATTAATAGCGTATTTGACGTTATGAATCCAGGGGTGGAGTGCCGTATCATTTATCACAGAGCCAGTACATATCACATACCCCTTGTATATGTGAGTAGAGATATATACCCGGGTATTACCCGAGTGTCTGTGTAACTACCCCCTCTCGGAGTTCATGGGATGGCGGTGCCTTCTCGTTTATTGAGGAAAGAGTGTGTGTAGAGGCTAGGAGTGAAAAATCACCCGTCCCCCTATTCATCCTCAATTTTGGGGACGACGATAAGCCCACTTAATGTCTCTTTATATGTCACATTATGTACCTTGAAGACTCTTGATGTTTCCGGCTCCTCTTTCCCTTCCTTTTCTCTGCCATCTCAATATTATTAGAATAAATATTGTACATACGGACATATATACATCACATGGCAACAGTTTCCCCTCCTCCTCCGTTATCTCTTTATCTCCATCTAAAATTTATAAGCATCTTACACTCTGTCTATATTTTTTAAGACGAAGACTTTTCATGTAAAAGAGAAAATTATTTAAAGCCATTGTAAAGTCGTGTAAGGTTTTTTACAAAAAATCATTTTTAGTGGTATTTTTTTAAAATGGAATTTTATTTGTGTAAAATTCTACTTGGTCAAAAAACAAGAAAAATGAGAGTGGGAGGAATGTAGTTTGGTTGAGGGTGATAAAATAGTTAAGAGGAAAATAATTTGCTTGTACATTTTCTCTAATTGTGAACAAATTAGGAGAAGGGCTATTAAGGTATGTTTATAGTCGCTATTATTGTTCAAAGGTTAAGCTATGGCGTCAGTCAGGATGATCGTATATTGTCTATGTCTATGTGTGTGTGTATATATTCCTCTGGGTCTTTGTGTGGAGATCAAGGGTTAGAAAGTTACATAAGATTTCTCCCTTTTAGTTACACACGAGACTTAGACAAGAGAAAGAGGAAGATCGTAAAGTGTGAGTGGAGTGAGGGAGAGTGTTTGACTTGGTGGTAAAGATTACGTTTATTCACACTTAATGTTTGGAGAGACTCCTGTCCGCATTTAAACGTTCCATGGGTTGAATTTAACCCCCGTTTTCACTCTCAAATAAAAGAGAAAAGGCTTATTACACGAATACACGCGCTTTGAAAATAGAAAGGAATGTCTGTGGTTTTTAGAGGTAGACAAAGTGAGAGACTGGAGGGGGGTTTTGCTTATGTGAGAGAGAGAATGTGTGTGTGCAAACAAGACAAAAGTGAGAGGTTGATGCTGATGATGGTGGCGGTGGTTTTAAAGGATTTTCGATTGAAAATAGATTGTTGATGTCATGGTAAACCAGTCAGGGTTAAATCAGGAGGGAAATCAAGTCACAAAAGAAAGTCACACACAAGGCTATTATTTATCCTTTACTTTCTCTCTCTCTTTGTACAACTCCTTTCACAGCCTTCAATTAGGCGCTCAGTCTTCCATAGCAACTTCTCCTATTATCTCCACAACAAGAGAAAGCAAGAGAAAGGTGAAACCCAGGTAAGGTTTGTGTGAGCAGCAATAAACACAATCAACTTCCCAGACCGTCATCACTAACCAAGAAACGTTCCATGTGCAAAAGGCACAAAAGGGAGCCCCTCAGACTCAGAGGGAGAGGAGAAGAGCATTAATGCATATGTACTTTCCCTAATCTTTATTTAGGCGTGCGTGCCAAAACAATGGAGCCAAACAATGATCCCATGTTTTTTATGTTCATGCTAAAAATTTTTGCATAGTTTTCTCTCCCTTTCATAACAAAATATATTTCTTACTCAATACTTTCTACATGGGGTCACGTCATGGAATTGATTTGAAAAAAGGGAACAAAAAGAGAAAGGGGAAAAAAGAATTAATAAAAAGTGCAGTTTAATTGATTATAAACTCTATGAATTTGTCTATGTAGAGAAAGAGAGAGTCATGTCTAGCATTGTCATTGAAAATAGAGTCTGTGACTATACATAGAGAAAGTTGTTTAAGATGTGGTATTATGGGACAAGTTTTTTGGAAAATGGGAGTGTAAAAGGAAATTTTTTCATTGCACTGCATTGCATTGGGAATGAAAAAAAGAGAGAGTTTTCTCTTATAAGCTTTCACTTTCCTACTATTCCACTTCCTTCTTCGTGGAGAGAGAGAGAGAGTGCAAGAAGAGAAGGGATGAGTGGACTCTTTGAGTTCTATGTAACGTTGCCAACAGAGAGAGAGAGTGAACTAAACTAAATGCAGTGAGTTGTAAGCGGGAAGAGAGTGAGAGAAAGACTCATTATTATTATTCCTATAAATCTTGGCACTCTTTCTATCTAATTAAAACTTTTTGGGGTCTTGCCGACCTCCCCCTTTTCTCATTCTCTCTACAGCTACACTATACAAGCAAAGGCCTAAGAGCATCTCTCTCTCATTCTTTCACTCTTGTACAGTCTGTACCGAAATTGTGGACTCGCTATTACAAATTGGTTATTTTCTAAATCAGTAAAAAGTAGCTGGAGACAAATCCAGAAATTTTACAAAGAATCATAACATTCATGACTACTTTTTTTGTAAAAAGATACGAATTTTAAAAATATCAATTTATTTTATTTAACTGTATCAAAATTATAAACTAGACATTTTAGACTAAATAGCTATAGCTAAATAATAAATAGCTGTTAACATTTTTATGAAAACTGAAATAGTTTAGAATTTGTAAAAAAAATTAAAATTAAAATTTCCCATTACACTTTATGTTGAAATTTTTTTTCAGTTCAATTTTCATAGTTTTGAGTGCACTAATTTTTGAAACTCATTATAAAATGATGAGAGAATAATTTGGGGACAGACTGTAGGGTTACTAGGGATGACTCGTTCATCTAGAATCCTCAGAGTTCTCCTTCTTCTTATTCCTTTGGCGACTCTTCATCAGACATCAGACATCACTTCTCACTTTATTTGTGACATGTGCCCTCTCAATACCACCTCTGTCTCTTCTCTCTCATACCAACAACCAAACCAAACCAACATGCCCCATTCTTTACTGTATTTTATATATATCTCTCTCTCTACAGTTCCCCTTCACTCACTTCCAGCTTCGGCTCCAGCTTTTTAAACATGCCTCTCCCCATATTATTCCACAATGGAAATTATCCAATTCTCTAGTCTCTTTGTCTTTTCCGTTCCAATGTCTCTCTCTCTCTCTCTCTCTATTTATGTACATTAAATAAAATCTCTAGCAAAAAAAATTGAACCGAGACTTTCTCTTTAAATTTTTTTTACAAAAATAGAAAATAGAACATTATTTTTCAAAATGAAGAATATACAATTTAATAATTTATTATCCTCTCTCTCTCTCTATTATTTGATTCACAATCAATTCTGAAAAAACCATTAGAATGACTACAATTTTTTTTATAGTTAGCTCTAAGGATAAAAAAACCTCTTTAGCCATTTTTTTCTACATAGAAGAAGAGAATGAGAATGTAATAGAGATAATCGTTGGATTTTGGATGGATATGACAATGTTTTTTTTGGCCTCCTCTCTCTCTCTGTTCATCAGATTTGTTCAAAGATATTATTATGATTTGGAAACTCATATTATTATTATTATTATTCCGAGGATTTCTTTTATATGAGAGAGAGAGAGACTCCACAGTTGACTGCCGTCCGAGATTTCTTACATTTAATATAATATGTATATAACATGATACACTCCACAAAAAGCTAAGATAACGATTAAACTAACGGGGACATATACACTAATAAAGTAATCGACTCGACATGTACGTATAAGAACACACACACACACAAGGAGGGAGAGGGTGAGGCCCCCTCCCCTCACTTGAAATATCTGTAGATGGAATTGCATTCTGACTCTACATACCCCAATGTGATTCCTTATGAAAGAGAGAGAGACTTCTTTCTTCTTATCTTTATGAAGGTAATTATACAAGATGAGTTCCCTCGTCGTTTTTATGCTTAATCGATTAAGACGAGCCAGTAGTAGTACTGGTGGTGGTGGAGGGATAATATGTAAGTTTAGAGACTGTTTCGGTGTGCATAAAAATGTTCCTCTTGCCCCACTATATCATACAGATATATATGCACTCAAAAAAGAGAATCAAAGGCAAGTTCCAATCTATAGCTGGTGTAGCATTCTTGTACGAGTACTATGGGGGAGAAAAAGATCCATTTGATTTTCCTCTTCTTTCTTCTCTTTTTTCCTGTATGTACGACACAACCAGGTTTTCTATGTGCACCCCCACCCCCATCATCATCTCTTGTGCTTTTACTCTAGGAAAAGAGTGGCTGAGACTATATCCTTTTTATTATGAGATGAATATGATGGGAAGGAAAGAGAAGGGAGACTCATTTAACCGATCAAATCAAAAGGAATTGTAATTATTGCACCCAGTGTGGCTCCATTTAATACGTTTATGAAAATCCAAAAGCGGGATTTTTACATGGAGCCAATGTCTCTTCCACAATAGAAACAGGACAGGATGGCGTAAAAATGGAAAAATAGCTCTAGTTTTTTGAAATGAGTATAATACAGATATATGTTGTACAACTGTTGGTGGACTAAAATAAAAAAAAGAGACTAAAATAAATTTAATAGTGAAGATATTTTATATATGGGGTGGGGGGAAAGAAGGGAGATTTAAATAGTACAGGAAAATGTACTTGCATGGCTAGAAAATTTAAAGGAAAGAGTGAAGATGGACGGGTTTGGTTAGTGGTGGGAAAGAAGGAAAGGAAACTCGGCGAGGGAAATTAAGAAAAAGAGTGGAATCGATGGGAGATTTAAATTAGCTCCTCTCATGAATCTTCTTTGCCTTCCCTCTCATGCTCCTTGGATTGCCAGAGAGCCAGTGTTTTGATAAAGTCTCTGAAATTATATCGATCAGGTCCTCCGACTAAGAGAGAGAGAGTGGGAAAGATTCACATTCAGATGGATCAAGTTCATTTTACCCCTACCACCATGTACCATGTCTCACTTGCCTTCATATATAAGAGAGAGAGAGAGTTCACCCTCAACAAAAACCATGTACATGAGTCTGTTAAAATTGCATGTACTCCAAATATGTACAATACCCACGCCCTAGTTTACAGTACTAACCTAGATGTGTAAGGCTCCAAAGATTTGGCCAAAGTGCTACTGCTACATTACTTTTTTTACTCTATCACGGCACCTCTTTGTCTTTCCCCATTGCGTATGTAATGTGTGGGGGGTATGTGTTTGTATGAGGTTATATATGTAGTAAGAGAGCTACCTATGTAAGGATGTTTGTAGAAGGGGAAAAGGGAGGCCTCTCTCTGTTCTTCATCACATGGCAAGCCTTGCACGCACACGACATAAAAAGGCGATTAGTGAGAGAAAGAGAGCTGGGAAGAAAGAAGAGCGCCAATTAATAAAAATAGTCTCTCGCACTCTTTCCCCAGTGCAAATGAAGAGATCAAAGTATACACAGATGAACGAGACGGAGATTCATATCCTTCCACTCTCTTCAACTCTTCCCTTTTTCCTCTCTCTCCACAGCCGTTTCCCATGCAAAAATTCTTTCTTAATTGCAATTTCTAATCATTCCTTCTCGTCTAATGAAAAGAGCACGTTCCCAAGTCGTCATCTTTTGACAGAGAACATCCTCCCTTTTACTTTCTCCCTCTCTCTCTCTCTCTGCCTACCTATCAACTTAACGTTTCCAATGAGCGCATTAGAAAGGCCTTAATGATATCTCAAGGATTTTCATTTCAATCTTCCAATGTAGTCTACTATAGTCAACATTGTGTCCAATATGTACCCAATACAAATTTATTTGGGGAGGCCCACTAGACATTATAAAAGTCTTTATCATTTCAAGATTCTCCCCTTCTCCTTTCTCCTTTTTTCCAGGAAAATAATATGAAAGAAATGTGTAGAAAATAAATCATTATTTGATTTGTATATTTACATTTGTATTTCTACATACACAGAGACTCCTCTTTCAAGAAGATGTAAGTTATTAGATAAAAGAGAGAGAGAGTATCGTATTGAAATGACAAGAGACGAAGACTTGGTTAAACAATTTTGACCACTCAAGAAAGAGAGAGAGAGACTATGTTTATTTATGTTTGGAAAAGGGAGAGAGTTTTTGGAGGACTTGTTGGGGTGTTGGGGCAGCTCGGTTTGTCGTATTTATGTGAGTGGAAGAAAAGTTTACAAGTCATATATTTAGAGACGGGTGGGGTCTCTCTTTTTTTGGGGTTCAGGGTCTCCTCTTTCAATTCAAGAGCATGATTTGTGGGGGTGAAAGTTGATCCGATATTTTATGTGTACAACTTCCAGCCGATTTTATTGTGTGTACAGAAAAAAAAGAGGAACAGAGAACTCTCTCTCTCTCTCTCTCTCCTGCCAGTGTAAAGTGTAGGATCGGTGGAGCAAGTACTTAAGTCGGAAGGAAGGAAAAAGGAGACAAGTGAATGCAATTTTTTTTATTTTGGGTTAGCTCATTCACTCGTTCTTCCTCTAGTCTAGTGTGAAGAAAAATGTCGACAATGTGAAGACATAGCGGACAAATCGGGTGCTTGTAGCCATATAATCCTTTTATATCCAACACGCTCCTTATTTCTTCTCATGAGAGAGAGAGAGAGAGAGAGGCCAATACTCTAACCCTAGAGAGATTCTACTCTCGTAAAATTTATGAATAAAGATGCGACCATTCACTCTGTCTTCCTCCTGTCCTGACTTCCCTTGTGGGGTCTGTCTATGTATTGCGTCGACTGTACATTTTTATAGGAAACCATGAGTCCGGTCTCTTGCTTCGAATCTCCATTAGCCAGTTTTTAGAAAGCCAAGAACTTGTCCATTAGTCCTCCTCTATATTCGGACAAGGGCGGAAATTTATTGACAATTCAATTTTCTTATACCATTACATTCTCATGGGTCTCTGACCCCCTCTTTACTTTATCCTTCATTTTATCTCCACTCATGTACCATTACCACAAGCTAGGGATATTTTACAATTTTGTATAGCCAAAAGGTAATAAATACTTCACATGCCCATCACACACAATAAAAATTATTGGAATCGGAAGGAATTAATAGAATTTAATGGGATAAAATTCACTCATTAAATTACTCCATAGTAATGTTGTAATAGAGGAAATATTTTATAGGATAAAAATTGTCAAAAAAAATTAAATAATAAAATTAATTGATTTTATATAAATAAATATGGTTTTTTTCGTCTCCCCTCTTCTCTCTCTCTCTAAAATGAATGGGTTTTGAGAATGGGGCAATGGAGCGGAAAAGATGGGAAGAAATAAATTAATAGTGATTACTTCTTGAAGGGAAATGGAAGATGGAGGGGTGGGAGAGTAAGTTTTCACCACAGGAATGTGGGAGTGGGAGACAGGAAACAAATGGTGAAAGTCATTGAGAGAGAGAGAGAGAGAGAGAGAGAGAGAGAGAGAGAGTGGGTTCTTGAGTGTCAAGTGAGCCGTATAGAAACTCAAAGTGAGGAAAAAAGATGAGACATATGACTCAACGTGAATGCAATGGAGAAAAAGAAGAAGAAAAAAAAGGGGGAAACACTTGTTGGATGTTGGAGAGAGAGCTAAAGAAGCTGTGAGTGAGATGATTGACGTGAATTTAAGACGAGAATGAAAAAAAAAGACAGAAATAACATTGGAAGAAAAATAAGGATGAGAGTCTACATTATCATGGTTTTGTGTGTGTAAAGAGAGAGAGACGTTTTTTTTGTGTTCACACTGCTCCTCCTCCTTTGAGTCCTTGTTCAGCCAAGACTCAAGATCTGTCGGATGAAGATGAGGATGAGCTGGAGGGTTGACAGAGAGAGAGAGAAAAAAAAGAAGGAAGCAAACGGGGGAGCTCATTTTTTATTCCTCTCACACAAACCTTCATTCCTTTTGTATTCTCCACTTCACCCTGCGTGACTAACCCTCTTGACTTTACCGGAAAATAAATTCCTTTAGTAATGTCCACATCTACCTCCTAACTTGATCATATCGACAATGGACGCTGTTTTCACATGATTTTTTTCCCTCCTTCTTCTTCATCTCCCTCTTCTATACACCTTCCTGTCCTCAACCTTGCAATTTCCAATTACTTATCCATCGAAAAAAATATATACTTTATACACAAAGTAACGAGCGTACGAGAGAAACTTTGATGATAAAGAGATGACAACAAGGGAAATATTAGAGCTTAAGGCTTTTCATCCTTTTCCTACGCACGGATCACATATTCCATTGTTATTATATTCCAAAAAGGAGTGTACATACAGATACACATAATATTATTATGTATACGTATTTTGCAATGTATTCAATTTAACTATAATATTCTCTGTTATTTATATTGAAGGGGAAAGTGGGGAGGGGGGGTTGATTCAACGTTTCTTTGTTGTTAATAATAATTTCTTGAATTGAACTAAAAAGCTATACACACACACATCATTGGGATATAATATTTTGTATAGGGAAAAAAGGAGGAGAGAGAGAAATATATAGGGAATATAATAATAATGTTTGGAAGAATAGAGGGAGAAAAGTTTTTGGAAGAGAGAGAGAGAGAGTTGTTGTAAGCAGGGGTGTATAGAATTAAGAGAGAAAAGGGAAATGGAAAGATAGAAATAGAGAGAATCAACTAAAAGTTCATGGTTTGATGGTTGTTTCTTCTTCTTCCTTTTCTCTATGTATAGGTTTTTGGGCGTATTGTGATGGCGACTCGTTCTGCGATGCGGAACCACCGGAAGAGCCCAGATCACAACAATACGTCCTCCTCTTCCTCACCCGGATCAAGCATTGGATCATTGCCGTGTGGTGCATCGGAGCCACCACACAATAAAAGACGTCGAGTCTCCTCTTCTACATCAGCAAATAGTACTAGTAGTGGTACGACGACAACAACTCAAAGCTCGTCAACAACGACTAGTCTAAAATCCTCCACCTTGAACCCTCCAGTGAGTAACAATAACAATTGTCTCTTTGGAAATTCCGGACTGACTTCAAGTCGGAGCTTAAAATTGACAACGACGACGAATCCTGGAATTTCTGGGCCCATCACAACAACAACAACAACAACTCCACCTCCTCCTCCTCCATTTCCCAACAAAGTGAAAACCAGTCACCATGACACGTTTGAGAGTAACGGCCCAACGACTGTTGTCAATGCTGCTGAGGAAGAATACCACAAATGTGTTTTGGAGACACAAGCAGCTCTTCGAAGTCTGAGTGCTGAAATCACCTCACATCAGGACAATAATAATTCCTCGGGTTGTCCAACTGCTACCACACCCATTGCCGCTGTCACTCCAACTTGTTCTCCTTCTTGTAATTCTACCACTCCATCCACCACAACAAGTACTTCTAGTTGTAATAGTAATATTAGCGGTAGTGGAGGAGGTGGTGATGAAATGAAACAAGATTTGGCTCATAACTCTACCCTAACAGAGTTCAAACAAAATTCATCGAGTGGTGAGAGTGTTGATGGTGTTGGGAAAAGTATGGAAAGTCTGTCAACTCGTATCATCAAGGATGAACATCCGTCGTCCTCCTCCTCTGCGTCTACCTCTACTTCACAAACTAAGACGAGGGAGGAAACTTGTCATAATGACAACAACAACCGGAGCACTAGTGACAATGTACAATGTACAATGGTGGACATGAAACATGAGCAAGGAGTCGGATCTAAAATATTGAATGCTGTTACCCAGTCCCAATCCCAGTCTAATATTAATAATACAATCCCCACCACTAGCCATAGAGACATGCCAGTAGCCAATAATAATAATAATGATGACAGTCGTATGGACAAAATTTCAGAGGATCAAATTATTATACCTCACCAACACCATCATCATCAACATCCCCATCATCATCATCCCTCTGACTTGGTCAATGTGGTGGATGTTGGCAAAGAGAATTATCGTGACAAGTCCTCTGTTGACCCCATGCTTAATAAACCAATGGTCACTGTCTCTGTCAAATCTTATGCTCCAGATTTTAATGAATTGGTGGATGACTCTAATTCAGCTGATTTAGAAATTTCTATTGATGAAGAAGATAAACATCATCATCAACATCATCATATGGGAGGACGTGGGGGAGGGCATAAAGAGAATTTGCATGTTAAAAAGAATTCAAATATTTCAACCAATGTTCCCTCCTCTGCCTCTTATTATGAGTCTTATAAAGTAGCTACTGGAAATAGTAGTTATTCTTCTGGTGGATCCAATGGTGGTAATAGTATGACTACAGTCGTCGCTCCCGTCACGGCCTCTTCCGTATACTATAACCTGGAGAGTCAACACCATCAACGGAGTTCATTCGACTTTGTCGACAATCATAGCCCTGCCAGCTCACCATTGACACCCAAGCAGTAAGTCAAACTTTCTCTTTTTTTCTGTTGGGTCTTTGTGCGCATCCATCACAATATAATCTTCTATACTACTCAGTATGCTGTGTAGAGATA
Organism: Arrhopalites spinosus; assembly: GCA_034700945.1. Taxonomy (NCBI): domain Eukaryota; kingdom Metazoa; phylum Arthropoda; class Collembola; order Symphypleona; family Arrhopalitidae; genus Arrhopalites; species Arrhopalites spinosus. Next base: position 22,559 of record JAQIVZ010000414.1, read on the forward strand.
CAAAAAAGCATGGGAGGAAAAATGTTAAAATCAATAATTTGAAATTACAATATTCATTAAATTTAATCTCCATCCATTGGATGGATGACACACATCTACAAAAAAAATTGTCATGTCAAAAAAAATATATACTAGTATTGAATAACAAAGAATGGAGAAAGTGTGGAGGAGTATAGGAAGAGAAAGGAGTTCTGTACTTTCTCCATATAAAAAAAACAAGTTTTCTGTATACTATACTACTCTATCCTTTGGTTGGTTTACTAAAAAAAGGTACACAGTTCTTCAACCAATGACACCCGTAGACCATCCTGGAAAGGTGGGATCCGAGTCATCGCGCAGCGGAACCATGTCTCCAGCCACTCCAGGTGGAACTGCAAAAGGTACGCACTGCAATGCACTACCTTCACTCAACTTTCCTAACTACGCAGCTCTCTCTTTTTTCAACCTCTCATGCATTATACCATTTTATATTTTTTTTGCTCTTCTTCTTTCACTGACTTTGTGTCATTCTCTATTCCAACTTTCTCCCCATCCCCATCCTTTTCCCTTCATTTTCTTCATCATCTTCTTGTTCTACCTTCAATGTACTTACTTTGATGTTGTACCATGTAGCTATATATAAATGTACCTCATCCATATATTATAGTTCGTTAATAGTTATTTTATATCTATATGTGTGCTATATCAAAAGTCCTATTTAAAAAGTAGAAAGAGAGAGAGACTATCATTTACTATTTTGTTGAAAAAAAACAAAAGAGAAAGAAGAATAAAGTGTAAAAGAGAAAATAATGGAATGAAGTGTACACTCTATCTATCTCATCCCATCCCTCTTACAATACATGGAGAATCCATATTATTTAATATAGAAGACAGAGAGAGAGAGAGAGAGAGAGAGAGAAAATCAAGTGGGAGAAAACTTGGTCCCTAAAAAAAGTTGCCGAGTTTCAATCATTTACTCTGTATTGGCCAAATTATGACATATAAATCATTTCTCCCTGGCAAATTAATTTTGACAACCCTCAGCTAAAAAAAGAGAGCTACGTGCACTTTAGGTTCTATCAATAATTTCTACTAATATCCCATCCCTTCTACGAATATACACATCACATCCTTATATACAGTCACTTTATATATAAGAGGGATGATGATGAACCTATACACACGTAGAGATGGACATTCTTACAACTGTGCTAAATACTACACTACATGATTGTTTGTGTATCACAGACAGAGAGAGAGAGAGAGCTAGTCAGTGTATGTTAAGGGAAAAAATGTTCCAGACAAAAAAAAACAAGACAAAAAAAGAGAGAGAGAAACATATCCAAGGCTCCAGTAAATCGTTGTAACGTAACAACAGTTAGTTTCTAGATAAATGTTTTTTTTCTATATATATATATATATATGTATACTTATGTAGTGTTGTGTTAGAGAGAGAAATCAGAAAGCAATCGAGGAGAAAAAGAACAATAATTGGTGTAGAAAGAGAGATATTGCTTTTCCAACTTATTTTCTCCCCATTTTTCACCTTTTCACCCAAACATACAACTTCCTACTGTCCGATTTTTTTCTCTTGCTTCCTCTCTCTCTCTCTCTCTCTCATTCTTTTACTTACTTACTGCCAGAAAATGATGTTAACAGTTTTTTTCTCTTGTTGTGTCTAGATTTTAGTAATTTTTTCTCCTTTCTTTTCTCTTCTTTCTCCAAACAAGAATTTCCCATCCCTCGTTAATTTATTATCCTGTTTAGAGTTATTGGTTAAGCAGATTTTTTTTGTCTTTGTCTGTTGCATGTGTGTCATTTATTTTGTGTACTGTGTATTTTTTGTAAATGTAAAAAATAATTTATTTTTTTTGAAAAAGAGAAAGTAAATTAACAGAGACAGAAAAAAATTAGTTTTTTTGTTATTTATTTTCTTTGATTTAATATGTAGAGAACAATGTATGATAGTAACCTAGATTTTCGGTTGACCTTTTTCTTTTACAGACCCCTCCAAGTGTCCGACGCCTGGTTGTAATGGGCAGGGTCATATCACTGGTCTCTACTCCCATCATAGAAGGTAAAAGTTGCTTATATGTTAGTTTTTTCTTTTTGTTCTTTGATCAACTTTTCCTTATAGGTTTAAAACATTATGTATGTACATAACATGCGTACACGTACACATATAACACACACACACTTACACGTATTAGGGTCCAAAGTTCAAAAGAACGGCTCGCACTTTTTTTTGCACTGTGTGTGTGTGTGTCTTAAGAGTAAAAGGAGAAAGCGGGGGTGGGGTGAGTGCATCTTTTGGAATGCAGTGGAAATTAAGCCTAGTTAGAGCCCAATGTTTTCTTGTTCTGAAACTATATAAAAGTAATAGAAAGAGAGAGAGTTGGAGAAAGTACGGTAGTTTGAGAGAGAAGTTTCATTGGGTCAAATAATTCCGTATTCAGACTTCACACATTTTTGAATGACGACACACACACACACAAAGTGTACAGCAGACACTACAATGCAATGCCAGTAGTGGTGTCATGCAATAGTGTAAAATTTCGTGGCGGCCGTGGAGAATAAAGTTAAAAAAGAAACTTTGTACTTTTTTTTCAACGTGGTCGTTTGCTATGTTTGAACGACCGAGTAGAACTAGGCTAAAACTAAACTAAAGTAGAAAACTAAACTTACGATTAGAGAAACTTATGAACACGATGAAAGTTCTAACGTAGTAAAGGGAGAGACAGGGCTAAAAAGAAAAGGAAGAGACAATACACACACACACACAAGCAAGTAAAAAAAAGAATGAGTAAGAGAGTTGAGCCTCCAAAAAATTCTTTTTCTCTTTTTCTTTATTCTTGCCTCATATAGCCTGTCAGGATGCCCTCGAAAAGACAAGCTGAATCCTGAAAGTAAGTATTTTTTGGGGACCTTGTCCCCTTCTCTACTTGTGTTTATTAGCCCCTTCTTCTCTTCTTTCCCTCGCTTTTCAAATATGTATAAATTCTCTCTTATTAATATAGTATGTATTATTGTGTTGTACTAGTTTATATGTATATGTATGTGTCGTACTCTTTCTCCTTCCATTTCATTCTAATTCTCTTCTCCTCCTCTTCTCTGTCTCTTATATACATTTTAATTGCATGCACCACCCTTGCATCCAAGAACAACGAACCCATATTTATTTTTTTTCTCTTTCTTCTCTCTCCCTTTTTCATTCTCTTTGCCAAAGTTCAAACAAAGTTATTCCAATTCATTCTTCCTCTTCCTCCTTTTGTTCTTCATTACAAATATTATTATGAGAGAGAGAGAATGCTGTCTACTACTATTTCTCGGTTATTGTGATGAATTTTTTTCAAACTTTCTCTTTTTTTTCTCTCTTGAATTTCACAATTTTTTTGTTGCATTTTTCGTTTTATTTTTTTCTTTACTTATTATTTAGGTATTAAAACAAAATTATTTATTATTTTTCAAAATTATGATTATTTTCTAGTATCTGTATATTTAATTTACTCTTTATTTAATTTCAAACAAAATGGTGAAAGTATGTCAAATATGAAGGAAATGAAAAAATATTAATAAAAAAATCGTTTGTATATTTAATAGTATTGGCAATGCACGAGACAATCTTGAAATGTCCCACCCCTGGTTGTAGTGGTCGAGGTCATGTGAACAGTAATAGAAATACTCACCGAAGTCTATCAGGTTGTCCTATTGCCGCTGCTAATCGTCATACAGGAAGAGACTCTCGTCAAAAATCACATTGTAAGTTTAGTAAAGAGAAAGTAATTTAAAAGATAATGGGATATAAAACTATATGATGTGTAATTTATATATTGTTTGATTACAGCTGGAAAGGAAGACTCAGGGTCTAAAACATCATTTCAATTTGGTTCTACGAGCACTTCTCCATCATCAGTAGATAAAGGTAAATCACCGAGTCATAAAGTTGTTTCCTGTTCGTCACCCTCCTTGGGTGGTGGACTCCTTTTGAACAGTCGAGTCTCCACACCAGAACCCATAACAGCTAATGGCTACGACCCATACTGTTGTGAATCAACAAGCTCGTCAACCTCATCCATGTCCTCTGTTCAACCTGGACCTGGCCCCACCAATAATAGTCAACCACCCCAACCCCCACAGTATCCAAATCAAAATAATCGACCACCCCCACCCACACAATCTCAACCCCATTCTGCATACGATGAAATGTCCTATCGATACCATAGTAGTAGTCAATCTAGTAATCAAACAGGGTATCATCATCGAACACTCTACAATAATGACTATCAACAAGTAACTCAACAGCAACAACAACAACAAGCCCAACAACAGCAACAACAGCAACAACAGCAGCAGCAACAACAACAACAGCAACAACAACATCATCATGGAATGCAAACAACAAATAATACGGAAGGAAATAATACGAATAGTAATAATGGTAGTAATAGTGGTAGTGGAGGAGAGACAAATAATAGAGGAAATGGAAATTCAAATGGAGAAGATGCTCGAAGTGAAATGAACGGATTATATCATAATCAAGTTGGAGCTTCCCTACAACCCGGAGTAAAACAAGAGGAAAGTGGAGGATCCTGTGCTGTGTATCCCAGGTACGTTATCCACAAAATTTCTAGGTTATACAAACACTTTTCAGTAGATGAGGATGAGATGACTTGGGAGGAGGGGTAGGGGTGAAGATAGGCTATGTCTTGTGTGTATCTGTGCATATTTTATGCTTGAGAGAGAGAGATGGATACAAGTTTAATTGGGCACCATATGTAGCTTTGAGTCCTTGGTTAGGTCTCAAAAGTATAAGCAATAAGCTATGATAGTCCTTTTGCTCTGAGATTGATGTAATCAAGAAAATCCCATGGTTTCCATTTACTTTCTCCAGACCAATATACGGCTATGATGCTGCGTCTGTTGCTGCTGCTCACCACTTGGGAACATTCCCGTCAGCGATAAATCTGTCGGTGAAATGTGGATTAAAGGAGCCTCCGTCACCTGCAGTGATGGATTTGTCTGCTGCCTCCGTGGGAATGTCGCCTTTTCATCATCACATGCAGTTTGGAGGTCGGGTCCCAGCTAGTCCTGCCATGCCAAGTCCACAGGATTTGAGTTTAACTCGATCTGGGGTCACCCACAAGTAAGTTTATTTTATTACATTTTCCACTCTTATACATATATATATATATTGTATAATATACAAGTAGAGATACAATAATCAACTCACTCTCATAATTATTTTTCATTTATATATAAAGTACGTTCCCACAATTCAAAACATGTATTGTTAAAAATACTTGTTATAAATTAGTTTTTTTTGGAAATTATTTCCATTACATTTGACATCTCATTTTACACTGTCTCCCCTTGTATATTATACATATAATATATTAATCTTCCTGTTCAGTGGAAGTAGTCCATATTCAAGTGAAATGGCTAATTATGGAAATCCTGACATGCCCAGTCCACAGGATTTGAGTCTTAATCGATCTGATCCGGTCACTCACAAGTAAGTTTATTTTTTTGTTTTTTTATTATTTTTTTTTCCTTTTTATTAAAAAACTGAAAAAAAAAATTCTTTCACTTTATTTCCTCCTTTCTCCTCTTTATAATATATTATATGTACAATATACATTGTTAGACGCTGAATCAAGAGATAAATTAAGTACATTTTTTAATTAAGAGAGAAAAGAGTGGAAGGGATAGTTGAGACAGAGAGAGATATAAACATTTTAAAACAAGAGACACATGTACTATGATCCATCATTTACAGATTCCCCCCAGGTTTTGGTCGTCATTCTCCAGACAATCCATCTGCCTATGGCTATACCCGTGAAGGTATACACTTACTAAATGGCATATGTCTACAATTTTTATTTATTAATTTTCAGATAATTATGAGCTGTGGAAGGAATATTTATTTTTTGTGCTTGTCCATGATTTTGTAGGGTACTACAGTAATGAATACATGGCCAATGGATACCCCTACAATAATGGGTGGCCACAACCACCGCCCTCTTCATACTACCTTTCTTACCAGCAAAGCGGGTCACCCCCTGGAAACGTAAATCCATCCGGTTCTAATCCAGGGAATTCGGGTCCTGGAGGGAATGTCAATCCATCCGGCCCCTACATGGACACTAAAGGAGATCCCAATCGAACGCCAAGATTGATTAGTTATAGTGTTCCCAGTACACCTGGTGGTTCACGAACTGGTCGAGGTCGAGATGGAAAAGATTTGATACAATGTCCCACTCCAGGATGTGATGGAATGGGTCATGTTTCAGGGAATTATGCAACTCATAGAAGGTAAAAATTTAATTTTTGCATGCTACTACTCCCTACTTTTGTTCCTTTGGTATGGACTGAAATTTGAGAAATTTTAATTAATATTTAAAAAGTCAAACAAAAGTCCATGCTAAAGGTGGTATATTTTCACTGATATGGAACGGTGTAAAGTATTGTGTGTAGTTTGTCCGGATGTCCGAGAGCAAACAAGCCAAAGAGTAAACCCAGAGAAGGACCCGAAGCTGAACCTTTGAGATGCCCTGTCCCGGGTTGTGATGGGTCTGGTCATGCCACTGGAAAATTTTTGTCTCATCGAAGTGCTTCAGGTTGCCCATTGGCCAATAGGTGAGTCTTTCAGAGAATAATTTATAATTACTTTATTAAAATTATCAAAATAAATATTTTCAACACAATTTTATTGTCTACAATTAGGTCAAAAGTCAGAGTTTTAGAGAGTCCAGGCGGTAAAACAAATATTGAGGGGGCATACTCACCTGGTGAACACTCAAATGGGGAGTCTATGTACCATCATCATATTAAAGTAAAATAATTTATAGTTAACAAATCCAATTATAATATTTTGTTATAAATTATTTGTGAAATCATAAAATTTTGACAATTTTCTCAAACTTTTCTAATTATTTTTATATGGCAGGCGGATAATAATAACACCCCATACGGTGAAGAAACACAATTACAAACATTGTCAATTTCGGAATTACACAAAGAAAATTTACGAGCTGAGTCTGAATTGGGACGAATTCGTTCTGAAGTCAATTCCAGTGAAAATCCAAAAGATTCTCAACAAATTGAGAGAAGCTCACACTTGAATACTTACTACCAATCTTTACGAAATAATGTGATTACTTTACTGGAAAATGTTAGAATTCCTCATCATGGACAACAATATGGTGAGTTGGTCAAAAAAAAGATTGCAAAAATATAATTATATTTTTTAAATAATTAAAAAACAATATTCCAACCATTAAATTATTTAATGGCCTTTATTTTTTAAATTAAAGGTGCGGCTGCCAATGTTCACCACCCCTCTCAACAGTACCCTCCTCATCATCCCCATGCTCAACAATATCCGCCTCATTACTATGCCGCAAATTATGGAGATGGGAGTGGATTTGGAGATCGAATTTCTTCAGAAAATTTTGACTCATATCTGACCAAACTACAGACCCTCTGTGGGAACAATAATCCTGGATCTCATCCTAATGACCCTTCTGTACTCGAATCGGCTGAAAATCCTAAACCATTATATGAGACAGTTCGCAATGCTCTACAGGACTTTACAGCCCTTCCAACACCCATTTGACCCTTAAACCAACATTAAATTCCCCTCTTCATATAAATAATACCCACCATTTTTACCTATAACCCATATAAATATTACCATAAGCGTTTAATTTATATTTTCCAAAAAGCAAAAATTATTGTAAGTAAACAATGTTATTACGATAAATGCATAAGATAATGTATACATATAAATATGTATCTCTCTAACTGGTATATTATGTACTTTATGTATATATAACTATAGTAAGTATGAATATGCAAATAGGGTAGCATGTACTTGAACTGTGAGTATTTTACAACAAAAAAAAATAATGCGAAATGAGTGAAAAATTGAGACAAGCTTCTCTAAATCTGCCGAATTCTGATTTTTTCATTGTAAAAGTATAATCAAACTTTACTCACCACACACGTTAGTGGTTATAAAAATTATATAGGGTTAAACACACATAGGATAAATCTTGTTAACGGAGTCATTTTAATTAATACATTATTGTACGTATATTAATTTAGGACAAGTCATTATTATGTACTATAATATGGTTGTTTATACGTACAAGCTCAAAGTGAACAAAGAGAACCTGCACACCTCACACTCAAAAAAAAAACTATTATACGTAAAAAAAATTACAACCTAAAATATTAAAAGTAAATTGTAATTAATTCAAAAGTTATTTAAGATTGAAAAAAATTAGTTGAGTCTTAAATTATTATGCTATGTTATTTACGTAAGTTAACATGAATATGATGTCTCTCTCCCTGTCTGTAATTATAATCTCTCACTCTTCTGTTTCTAGATATATGACATACAAATAGGTAAAATATGATATCTCTGCATTTTTCATACGACAAAGAGATAAAATATATTATATAATATATATAAACACAAAGAGCAAATTGTACAACTAAAATATATAGCAGTAAACTCTTTATATTACTTTTTTGTGTAAAGGTAATGTTATTATAGCAGTATGATTAAAGTTATAGTTATAGTAAGATTTAAATTAAGATAGACGAAACTAATACATAACTACTTACTGATAATTTTTAAATGTTTCAAGCTAAACAGAAATAATGATTATGCATTGAGAGAGAGAGTAAAAAAGGGTAAAAAAAGTAGAGTGTAAGCTAAACTAACTAATAGTTATTATGGGACATGAGGACATTCCATGGTTAAAATAACATTTTTCAGCCAGACGAAAAAAAACTCAATACTTTGTGTGTGTGCAATAAAAATAGGTGCAGTGATTTGATTCTCATTAGTATGCAATTTTCACCATGAACTTATACATGGGTTAAATATTAGTATACAGAATATAATGTAATATTTAAAATCAGACTTGGCATTCTTTTTCTTTGATTTTTTGTAAAGACTATGATTCCTAATTTCAAAGCATTGATATTAAATGACCATTATTATTATTATACACTTAATAAATATAAAAATATTATACTAGTCAAAAAAAATAATTTTAGCCTGTCTGTAGTTATACCAAAGAAATGTCGTTTTTAAGTAGTAGGCAATATTATAAATATAAATTATTAATTGTAGAAGGTTTAGAGATGTTTTAAAAAAAAGTCGTATTCGCACTACTACTAATGTTGTTATTAATACTGATGAGATATGAATGATGATGATCAGCGAGACCAAAAAATTAAATCATAATTTCGTTCAAGTCTATATTATGTAGTTTGTTTGCTCGTTAATTTACAAGGTAAAGAAAAAAAAACTACATTGTTATGAACACTACGTTGTTATTATGTTATGAGTTTCCAAAATTGACTGTAGATAAATATTACAATACAATCTTAGCATGTTCAACCTTCATATATTATAATAATAGTAAAAAATAAACGTGCTATAATAGTACAACATTTCAACATGTTTCCTTCATTTCCAATTATCTAGTATAAGTAATTAGTTATCCTGAGAAAATTATTCAGTTTTAGATGGTGATCATAATATTATGGCATTAATAAAGTTTTTTTTTCAAGTGGGTTCATCAATTAATAACTGCATTTATATAACGATAAAATTTTATAGTAGAAAGAAGAAGACCATTTTACTTCAAGTTGCAAAAAAATATCTTGAAATATTGAATTCAACTTAATATTATTATTAATTATTTATCCCTGTTTTTTTGTTTCTACTAAAGTTTTTTTTTAATTTTATTATCCTTCATAAAACTCTTATATATATTTATTTGTTGTATAAACAATGCTGAAAACAATAATAATTTTAAACACTACATGTATTACAATATATTTTCATACAAGACTATTGAACAAGACACAATAACTAAAATTCTAGAAACTTTTTAAACAGTATAAATTCATAAGAATTAAAAGATAAAGGATTTAAAAAAGAATTAATCAAAAAGCAAAATTTTTAAAAGTCACTTATAAATTTCTGTCTGTACTTATCTAACTAATTACCATGAGCGTCCACATATTTCACATATTAACAATGAGTTTTTGTGATGATAAAAATCATATTTTAGAAAATTCTGAAATTAAAACATATTATTACTATAATATTATTATCATTACTACGGAAAGGTACGAATTGTCGAGTGGTCGAGCACTACACGAGAGAAGAACGTTAGGTGGAAATAGTATACGTATTTACGTTCTTTCAACTTGATTTGTAGGTAGCAGCTACATTGTTATCATTTATCATCCGAATCACGTTCGACAACTTGATTGCTGGACCCAATTTTAACCCCATGACTTTAATGAAATCATTTTGACTCAGCATCAAAAAAGACTCACCATCAATTAGCTACAAAAAAAATAAATTATACTATTAATAAACAGCACACGGCACTTTAAAATCCATCCTATTAGTGGACATTAGTTTGGAACCAACATTGACGTCATGATAAAATTACAAGACTTACTTGTTCCTTAAAAGTGTTTGCAATCAATTGACATCCAGGAATAGTTCCGATGAATTCTGCCAGTCGACTAACTTGCCATTGAGATACTGTTTTTTCATCAATATTTCCAACAATTAACCTCAGAGACATGGAATTGATGGCATAATTTTTTTGTGGGATATCCGACTCTGTGTCCATGTTATTTGGATTGATAGGAAATGTTGAGGTACTTGTGGAAGGTAAGGAGATTCGTCTGCGTTTTGCTTCTGGTGATTCATCGTCTGCCACTCCTGGAACAGTATGACTCTGAACAAGGGTAGGAGATATTGGACTAAGATTTTTGACAGAGGTAGTTGAAGATGACTGAGGTATTGGAGGAGGAGGAGATTCAAAAGTGTGTGCTGAATCTTCAACTTTTATTTTTAAAGTTGTCTCAATTTGTTTCTGACCAGTTTGGACGGAAGATGTAGGACTACTACATGGTGATGAACATTTTTTTTCTAACGACTCACACGGCTCAGATTTAATTTGAGTAATTAGTTGATCATTAATAAGCTGCTTTGAGCTTTTGACTTGATCAATTTGAGTCTTTTCCTTTTTATCAACTTTTAATTTCATATTAATTTCAGGTGGGTCAGACTCCATCTTGGTTTCAAATGTCTTTACAATTGCTGGGGATTGGTCCACATTCGTTTCATCATTTTTCTTCTCATCACACTCCTCTACCTTGACACTATTTGGATTATTAGCCTGCTTTCCTGCTCCCTTTCTTCGTTTAATTGGAGGCCCTGGATTTGTTGATATTCTTTTACGCTTTATAGTTGATACTTTTATTGTACCATTTCTTGTTACTGTTGATGTTGAACTCTGTTGAACTACAACCTCTTTATCAACTTTAGACGCGTCTTTATTTTCACCCCGAATCTTTTGTGACGGTTCTAAACTTGAGCTACACAAAAAAAACAAACAAAATAATTAATAAAGAGTCAATAGGACAATGGGATGTAATAATAACTGTAAAAAGTAAATATTTTGTATTTTTATTTGCACTGTCTTAGAATTCATTTCTAAGAATTTACAGCGTACCTAGCATCATTGTGACTGTGACCCATGCTTCGTTCTAATAGAATTAATCGATCTGCCAAGATCCAGTCTTTTTTATAGTTGTGTAGAGCGTACGGGCAGTACTTGTCACTATTATGTGTCAGAAACTTGATGGTTGTAATAAAAATCCAAATAAAACATGAAAAAAAATTAATAATGTTATTTACACATTCAATTAAGTGCTTTTTTAAGGTTTAACTTCTAAGTATGTGATAAAACATTTTGAAAGCAAGTATTATTCAACTTCAAATTATTAAACAGTTCAATTTAAATTGTATAAGCTACCTTGGGTCCCCTCATATGACCTAACCCTAAACATCCAAAGACCGCACAAGGACCAGACCAATTTCCATCAGCAGGAGGAGGTGGCTGCAATGGATGTGCCGTGTGAGCGCACCAACCAACAGGATGAATGTCCGGAGACAGCTCATAAACTAAAACCCAAAAAAAGCAAGTTATATGAAGTTAATTGTTAAACTTTGTTTACTAGAAAGTACATAATTAAATGATTGAATAGGGCACCTTTGTAGTCAAACATTTGAGGCCAATTGTCAAAATGTATGTGTAATTGATGCTCTTCTACTTCAGCAATTGTAGCCACTCGAATTAAAAATGGATTCCGCTACAATAAAATTCATAATTTTTTATGTAAAACTTGAATGATGAAAGGACAAACACTAAGGCTTGTAACAAAATGCTCATAAAAAATTTAAATTTCAAAAACGAATCCTACCTTGTCGACACACTCAATTTTGAAGCCCTTACGAAATCCAACTGGAGGTAATGGTCGAAAAAGTCTTGCTGGCATAGCCTGTGTGCTTGTCTCTCGAAGGTATTTTTCCCATGAAAAGTCAGGTTTACAGTCTAGTGATAAAAAAATACAGTTGTTTAAAAATAAACCCACAACTTAGTATAGAGGCTCATTTTATTGATATTGGGATTAAGATTGATATGCCATGAATCATGCTTGTTGTTAATTTCAACTCACAATTTGGTGGTGTCAACTTTACATTATTCTTTTCACACCAACCAACAGGACGAATGAAAGGAGAAGTCAAGTCAGTCCAATAATCGTACAATGGATCCCAAGAATCAAAGTGAACAAGAATTCGATCTCCCATAACTTTGCCAACAGTAGCCACACACACCAAACTTTATATGAAATAAATTTAAAACAGTACGATTAAATAATTATAATGAATAAAACTTAATGAGTAAATCAAACATTATCCCATCCGTCTATATCAAAAATATTTTGAACTTACTTTTGATTTCTAATGTCGACAGCTTCCAATTTCATACCAATTTTCACACCAGAGTCGACGGAAAAGTCTTCTTTAGAAACAGCAAATATATGACGTGGAGCTACTTCAACTTGATTTTCAACTATGTAGGTATGCCAGTTAAAAGGATTAGCTGCTCCAGGAGGAGGTTCCAATTCCAAATTATTTTCTTCACACCTTTAAAAATTCAATACAAATGAAACATTAAAAATGAATACACTTTAAATCTCTCAACACAAAATGAAAGATATACCATACTAAACGACAAAAAAATTATTTACCATCCTGGAGGAAATATATCTAAAGAATCTGCATTGACCCAATAGTCGTATGCCTCAGAGAAGCCTTGAAAACGTAGGCGTACACGATATCCCTGAATTTCAACCACGGCTGCTACACAAATGAGACTTTGATGTTGTGGATCAATGGACTCCAACATCATTCCAACTCTGAAATTTAATTTAAAAAATTAAATATTATTTCATACATCAGTGATGAGCATTTTATCATAACCATTAAAACAACAAACCTAAAAGGATTTGGAGGTGGCATTGCGGGTTGACGAAATAGTCGATGAGGAGCGGATTTCGCTTTTGATTCTGCCAAATATTTTTGCCAGTCAAAATCTCCATTACTTGAGATTCTCCCGGAAGACTCATTCTGTTCAGAAGAGTCACTTCCTGAACAGTCAGTTTTCCTCTCTGGACTAACTTTACTCGGCATTCTTCGACTCAAGACTTGAGGAAAATTTCGTTTTCTGTCTTTTGAATAAAAAGCAGTACTTTTAGTACCAGTGAAGACTTTAGTACCAGATGGTAACTCCAAGCTTTTTGTACGTTGCATACGAAGAGGACCACCACCAAGTAGTTTTAAGTGCATGTCGGGACTTGTACCTCCACTTTTATTGAGTTGAGTATCATCAGACTTTGTACTTGTGATAACTTTCAATTGAATATCTGGTAGTTTAGTCAAGGCAGTCCCTTTAGACTGGACGATTTTAACAGGTAATTCTTTAGGTGGAACATCTATAGATTTTCTTTTCATATTTTTCTTATTATTAGTACTACTGATGACTCCATTACTTGTTTTATTAGCCTTCAATTTCCCTGTACCATCAACACATGATTTAGACTCGGATTTTCTTACAACAGCCGCTTTCTTGATACTGACAGTATTGGAGTAAACTTTGTCTAGATCCACCTCCTCCGTGGTATCCATGGAAATGGGCTCGTAGGTATTGCTGCTACTACTATTCATTGAATGACCGTGATTTGTATCTTCAGAGACTGACAATTTAGGTTTCTTGTTTAATAAGCCGGTTACAGGGGTAGCCGGTTTTTTAAATTTTCCATCCGGTCCTCTACTCATATGAAGATCATAGCTATCACTACAGGCTCTTGTACAATAAACTTGTTCATAAAATTCACAAGTCAAACCAAAGCACCCACAACATCGACAAAAAACAATGTCACCATTTTTATCCCCCTGTGTTAGTTCATCTTCTATTTTTGTAGTAACTGGAATCCCATCAGAATTTTGTAACAAAGACTCGTCAATAGCAGACTCAAATTCCTCTTCATCTTCTGATAATGGTGGTGGTAAATGAAACACAGGACTGAGAATATTACCAAAATCCTCATTAGGTAGTTCTTCAAATTTTTGAATTAAAAGTTCATCGGATTGTTGTGGTTCTTGTTTTACTAAAGAATCTTCAATTTCCCCATTTTTATTCTCCTCAGATACTTCAGCTATATTTATTTTTTCCACATTTGAAGTCGAGTCAATTTCTGTAGAAGTATTGTTTATATTTGAATCAGACAATGAATTACATTCCTTAATTTCTGAATCTTCATTCAATCCAGTTGAGCTGTCAGCATCCATTTGAAATTTTTTTGTTTTCATGTGCCGCACAAAGAAAACACCAACCTAAAGATTCTCCTAGAACTTGATAGTGGTTAATCTACAAGAAATAAATGAAATTACACATTGTCCTAATTTTAATTAGATGTTCGAGTTATATTAAAATGTAAAATTATTATTACATGACATGTTACACAACGCTTCAGTCACTCAAAGACCTCAAACATAGCCAAATAGCATGTAAACAAACAAGAAAATCTCCCACAAACTATTCCTTGTTATTCAACTTGAGATTCTCTATTTTTTATTTTACAGACACTCAAAATCAACTTTAAATTGAATTATGTAGTCATTTAGGGACTCACTGTTGTTATTTACTTTCACAGTTTCCTAAATAATTAAAGTTCTCAGAGTTTTTTTTCAAACTCTTAGTCGTCTCAAATTTTCCCATTTGAATTTTGGAATTTGCGCTGCATCTGAGAGGAAAACTCAAAAAATTGGCCAAGGATTCTCCAACGATCAAAATAATGAGATCGTTTTATGACCTGTAGCCAATGTCAACATGTCATTTGTCTTCTTATTTTATGCCATGTCAGATGTTGTCCTGACCTCTTGTATGACCTCTGTCCATGTATACTATGAAAAAATATACAGACCTGCCAAGGGCCTCCAGAGGAACCACTCTATTATGCCTTGGTCATCAGTGAATAATTACTGATTAATTTTATGCATTTATTTGATTTATTTTGTTTTTTAATTATGAAATCTCTACTATCAGTATGCAAAATCAGATTTATGAATTTGTTAGTTCTTCTCATTCATTCTTTCTTTAATTTGTTGACATTTTCTTAATTTCTTATAATAACATTGAATACTTTTGCCACTTTAAATATAAGTTAAACACTTGACCTTTGTGTATGTTTATTAATAAATATGACGATGTATGTATATGAAATGTATATATATTTGTCACAAATAGTTTGTGTATTTTGTATCACTTTTCCTGATAGTATAATATTTTTCTCATTTTTTTATACCACTAAATATAATTTATAAATTCATTTTTAATGAATATACAAGTATACTTAAATACTAGAAATAAATAGTTTTTTATACATTTAATAATAGCAAAAAATTATACTATGAGTAGATCAACTAACTGAACAATGAACATTTACATATTACATAATATTAGGTTATAACTATTGACTCGTACAAAAATTCTTTTGAATAACACTAAATAATGCATATTTTATATATAAACATGTACATATGGTTGTGTATGAGATGATCTCATAATTCAACATCAGAATAGTCTTTTCCTTTACTTTTAGGCCTATCTAATAAAATGGATAGATCATGAGAAATTTTTTTCACCAAAAGGAGATCAGATTTATTCAAGTTATGACAAGTAGCACTGCTAATTGTGGTCTCATCTTCTAAACTATCATTATCAGATGAAACTAATTTTCTCTTAGTATGACCATTCTCATTACCATTACCATTATTTGCATGTTGGTGTAATTCATTGAGAGGAATGGCAGGCTGTTGATTAAGACTTGATTCATTCTTTGGATTAAATTTTTTCTCTGGTAAATTATTATCAGATTTATAAAAACTGATGATTGGTAGAGTTGAAGGAGGAGGAGGATTTTTTTTAGTACATGGTGAGGAAGGATGAGATCCATCGTTTTCACTAACATTTTTTTCAGCCTCAAAATGAACTGTGACACTTGAACTATCTATGTGCATCCCAGTTGGTTTGGTGGTTGATGATGAGTCAAATAATTTTGATTTGGTGTGCCCATTCTCAAAATTGGAAGAATGACTTGACTGATGACGTCGATGTCCATACATTTTCTCTTCATCTCTGTCCAATTGTTGTTGTTGATGAAAAGTTAGAAATTGAGTGATTCCTCTCTCACCAATATTCCCTTTGGGGTATTGTGGGGAATGATCTATATAACTACTACTACCTGATAATAATCCTGAAGATGACAATCCTGAGCTAGGATTACCTCCACCATTTGACGCTGTTTCAATACTTCTAGCCATGACTTGAGTTGAAATGGATGGCATGACATAGTCTGGACTGGTGACCTCACTGAGTAAACATGTTCCCCTCTCTGGCTTACATCTTTCAATCTCAAATTCTCTCTCTCTCTCTGAAATTGAATTATTTCTCATGGATGAAATTGATGCACTATGAGATTTATTTTTTCTACAACAAGTTGAACATGAATTTGGTAGTCCTGTCGTGGATGACATGTGAAAATGGGATGATGACATACTACTCACTCCTGAATGGACATTATTGACTCCAGACGAATGAAGTGGATTTGTCATTGATCGAGGAATTCTACTTGATGAAATGGATGGACGTTTCATGTTTGAGACGGAGAGACTCTCCTTGACAGATCCTTGTCGGGAAGAGTTGAGTATGGACGTTGTGATAGAACTCCCAACAAAAGTATCAGAGGTAGCATCAGAGCCTACGGCCTCCATTATGGATGTAGTGGCTTGACCTTGGCCCTCTAAAAGACCTGTAGACACTTGACCATTCTCTAGAAGTTTCCCATGGGACCGATTTATTCCTACTCCCTGGTCACCACCCGCCATTGGATGATTTTCAGGGTCAGGCACCACACTCGCTGAACATAAAAATTTCATCATTACATGTGGAATGGGATATTCACTCTTTACAGTGTACAGAATAAAAATAAGTATTCCCTGGAAAGACACAAAAAAAGAAGAAATTTCATTAAAATATTTCTCATTTTCCCTTTACATTTATGATGTACATTTTTTGGTTTTTATTCTTCCTTTTTCATTTATATTTATTACCAGTGAAAAGGTAGAGAGACCAAAGAAATATTGAAAGAGTACACCATTCAAAATATTCCCGTACAAAACAGTTGCCAGAATTGTTATCAGTGTGGCCATCGTTATTATTAAAGCACGATTAAGTGTTTTCATTCTGAAAATCATTCAATTATTAATTTCACATTTTAATTAACCAACTTCATCATGAATTGATTGATTGCATACTTTTCACATAATTTTCAAGAGAATTAATTAAATAAAATTTACCTGTACTCAAAAATAAAATTTTTGGGTGACTCCTCTTTAGACCGTAAAGAACGAAGTTGAAGGATGGCTTTGTAATAAAATACTAAAAATATAAAGACAATAAGAGCGATGGTAGCAATAAAAACTCCAAATACTGGTGAGCCTTCCCTAAGAACGGATTCTGTTTTTAAATCCGAATTGGCTGCCACACTATGAGACAAGGCTGCCACTGTAGTCCATGTTGGGAGAACAAAGGCAAAACTCACAGCCCCCAAAAGAGTCAAGAGAGGTACAGTTCGAAGCCAGGGAAATATTTCTAGTTGAGTTGACACAAGAACATGAATAGATTGTGTCAACTGACAACAAAGGGAAACAATGACCAGAGAACATAATAAAGTTGATAAGGTAATGGACGATGACTCATTCTGTAATATAAATCAAATCAAATCCATCTTTTTAAATAAATTCTGTGAAATTCTCTTTAGTCATCAATTTTTTTCATCAAAAACTCATAACCTAATATTTAATTTAAAAAATAATCAACTTACACGCATAATCATGATGACAAGAACACTAAAAATTAAACTCAGGCACACGAGGATTTTTAATAAATATACACTATTGATCCGAAATCGAAATTGTATATGGATGGAGATTATAAGAAGTGCTCCAGCACATCCAACAATACAGACTATAGACCCCGCCAATACACTCCAATGGAAATTTGCTGTGGGATGTTGCTCTTTCTATTATAAAAAAAATAAAACGTAATAAGAAATTCATTAGAATTAAAAAGAATAAATAATACCAAGAAAAATGAACACCTGTTCATAAAATAAAAAATGCATATAATTTATGTAAAGTGACATGTATGACCCACTTACGTCATCCTCTAAATGTAGAGCTAGTAGAGCAAACTGTCCAAATCTATCACATTGACAAAAAACTGTTGAATTGACAATTTCTATGAAAATACAGGCATCCATTCTCCATTGAATTGTATCTGGGACCATGTCCAAGGCTCCGCATGTCAAATTAACTCTGTTCATTCTTGACTGAGTTAGAATCTCTGTGGAGACATCAAATTCAAGGTGAATGTGTGAGGATGAATTAAAATTGTATCCACTTGGAAGGACGATGCTCACTATGGAAGACACCAGCTCTGTTGATTTTCCTTTCACTTCAAATTGTTTTGGATGAGGTGACAACAGTTGGGTAAGATTTCGATACACTGTGAAAAGAAGTGAAGCAAATTGGTTGTCACTATACTGAATCCCAAATGAGTCTAGGGGGACTTGTACACGAAGATGAAGCCACTCGGGATACCTACAAATATTTATTATTTTTCTGTTTTAATTTTTAAATGTAAACTTCATAATTACATAAACTCTCTTGATGATCTATTGACCATCATTTCATTCCAAAAATTCCATTTACTAGAACTCCATTTAAATCAAATAAATATTAAAATGCGCATTATTTTATAAAAATAAAATTCTCTCTCTTACTCTGTACTTTTCCTAGAACTCGGAAAATTGTATGAAAATTGGTCAAATTGTAAATGGACGTCAAGTCGTATTGTTTCCACAATAATAACTTCAGATCGAAATTCAGATGGTATGTCAGCCGATGAAGTTCTACATGTACACAAAAAAAAGTATTACAGATACAATTTCACAAAAAAAAACTTGCTAGATCCTATACATTATTTTTAGTTTCTCTATCGAGTCAAACTGTTATTTTACAAGATAAAATAAAAAAAAAACAATAAAAAAAGAAACAATTTAGTGTAATGTTTCTGTAGACTATAGTTATTGTTAAACTCATGTTGAGACAAGAAAAAAAAGGAGTTGAATAGCCGTGAAAAAGAAAGGGGGAAAGTCGTATCTGTACGCAGATTGTGATTGTGACTCGATTAAAACATTGTAAAAAAAAGAAAGGAAAAAAAAGAAAGTTTTTAAAAAAGAAAGTTTTAGTTGCTTACTCTGAGTAGCGAGTGGCCATTCGTTGCACAAGTTTTATCAAAGTGATGAGACTTCGATGATTCACACATGACTCGTAGAAAGTTAAGAGTCGAGTAACCGTCTCAAAAAAAATTGGGAAGGATTCTTTGACCTGGAGTTGAAGATCAAGAAGGAAGAGAGAGAGAGAAAAAGAGAAAAAAAACTAATGTTTACATTCTCTCCCGTAACATTTATTGTCTTACTTTCACCCTTGTTCCCTTTGCCAAAGATTTATCCGCTTGTCTATATTGATTGTCTCTCTCTTTCTCTCATCTCTGATAGTCTGTGATGGGGGTTATGTTTAGGGGTGCGTTAGCTGAACTCTTTGCTATTTTTTTTCAGTATAATATTACTGCCCATTACGCATAAGTATACAAAAAAAGAGTGTTATATATTATCATGTATCATGCATATACTATCATATGTCATCATCATCATAAGACATAGGGGGTCATTCCAAATAGTATATGGGGCCTCTCTTGCTTCCATGATTTTCTTATTCATGGGTTAAACGAGAGAGAGAGAGAGAGAGACAGTCTCTAACAGGATTACAGTGTACTTACTCTGTGAACTTCTTCAGAATATTTTGCAGCATCCAGTAGAATGTGTATTATATTTTCTCCTTCTCCAGAGTACAACGTCACATTCTCCAAGTGATATGCAAGAAGTTCTATAATACTCTCCGCACTATTCATGACGGCAAATCCCATCTTGATTTTTTGTAGCTACAAATACACACACACACACATAAAAAAAACTCATTTATCATTCTTCTGTATCTTTCTCATATAAGAATAATTCTATCAAGTATTCAAAGCTGTAAGAGTCAAAAAGTTACTAGAGACAAAAATTACTCTCATTTCCGTTTCTTTAAAAAATAATATGGTTGAAAAATATTTTACAATTTACTACTTTCTCCTCAAACATCACTTTTGTATTTTTTTATTTTATTTTTTTTGTGACTGTTAAAAGAATTATTTTGGATTGTGAACTTTGGTGACAAAACTACTTGTGGGATTTAATTTTTTTGTGTGAGGTTTTTAGAACAAAGTTTAATGGTAATTGGTAAGATATTAAAAATAATGTGGGGATGATGATGATATTGAAAGATTTTTTGTTGGATGGAAAAAAAGAAAATAAATAAATAATGGCTTACAGTGTTGTTGATGGTTATAAGTCGATTGGAAATACAATGAGAGAAATCACTTCGTCCCCAACGTGCTTTTGATCCAACGATTTGGCAAGTTCTTTGAGAAAAACCCATAAAGTTACGTGGACACTTGCTCATCGATGTTTGGCTAGCTGCTGTCCATTCCCAAACTACATTGGTACTCACATCTAGCTCACGTCTACATGATGGTGAGTGCTTGGAATCAAGTACATGCATCACTACTTGTCGAGAACTTCTTCCTATAAAAATAACCAATCCTCACAAAAAAATATGTCTCTTTTTACACACGACAACCACTTTCATGTCATTCTCATGATGGGACTCTTTTTCTTTTGCTGTGGTGTTGCAATTTATTTTTTTTGTGACAAACTTTTGTTGTTTTATATAGAGAGTAATCTGTATACCTGCAAAATTGTCAACTACACAAGAATACGTGGCTGAGACATCAGCTTGAATTATCCTTAGGAGGGATCCATGTGGATACTGAGAGGATAAAAATCATTTTTATTTTTTTATGAAATAATATTCATTTTTATGGCATATTCAATTTTTTGATTAAATTTTTTTTAATATTCCAAAAATTTACCTCTAAATCTTCGACAACTTCGTATAGTCCAGTACCCGACATGTCTAGTTTTTCATTATCTTTGTACCAAGTATAGATACAACTATGATTCGTACTATCATTGTTTGCAAAACATGTCACAATAGCAGATTCATTCTATGAAAAATAAAAAAATAATTTTTATTATAAAGAATCATTTTGTCCGATTATGCTCATTTTTTTGTTTGGTAAATATTCTGACATTCATTTTAATATGAATTGTGTGCTTTTGCTTTGAAATTTTAAATTCAATAGAAAACTGCAACTTACTCGTACAAGCGTCAAACTCACTGAAAAGAAAGTTTAAATATGATAAAGTGAAAATTCATGGTTGAAATTCTTAATTATATGATGAAATTCTTGGAAAATTTTAAATGGACTTACTCGGTTCAATTTCAATGATTGGAGGGAGAAGAACTGTATTCAAAGGAAAATATGACAAGTATTATAACTTTCTATGATTTTATCCTTTTTTAACCATATGCACTGTAGTAAATATTAACAGATGGATTACAAACTTACCGTCAACGAATAAAGTAGCACATTGCTCTTCTCCCATGTCGGATGCCTATTGAATTCAAAACACATTTTATTTTTTTGGCTGGAAAAGTACCGACAGTTTCTTTAGAAAAAAAAAAACTTTCACAGTCCACTTAATCTACAGTTGGGTAGGTAAGTGTAACTTTCTCTTTGTAAAATGTTTTTTGATGTAAATATTCTGACATTAGCCTTAATATCATTTTTAACTGCATAGATTCTCAATAATCGAAACTTTTATATCAATATTTAGTTATTTAAATTATTTATAGACTTCCAAAAACTGTCATAAAATAGTTAAAATTTTAACTGTGCATTTAAATGGAATTTTATAAGAAGGAATTGTGTATTACCTGACATGTAAATGTCCCACGGTCAAAAATTGTCACTTGGTACAAAATAAGGACGGAAACTGTACTCCCTCTAAAAAAATACAGTAAAAGAGAAAATAGAGAAAGTAGAAAGTTTGCTTTTGAAATGGATATTAATAATAAAAATACTTACCGGCTATTTCTCGGCACACGATCTTCGTACATGTACCTAATTAACAATAGTCATTTAATTTAAATTTGTTTAATAATTTGCAACAGAACTTTTTAAAATAAATTAAAAAGAAAATTAACAACTTTAAATATTCATTAATAATTAAATATCCATACCTAGTTGACAAAGAAGTATTCACAGGAATGTCTACAATAAATATATGAACATTACAGTTAAACAAGTATAATTCCTGATAAAAAAGAAATTAAAATAAAACAAATTTAAATACCATCTTTAAACCATCGCAGTTCTAGCCCAGGCGATCCAATGGCTTCACAAGTAAGACTAAAATCTTCTCCTGCTCTTAAAACCTTACGCTTATTCACTGTAGCTCCCTATTAAAAAATCATTTAAGTTTTTTTTAAAAGAAAACTTTTAAAAATATTTCAAGAGACATGAAAAAAGATAAATTTGGTAAACAATTAAAAATTACTTTGAGGAAAAGAGAAGGCTGAATGTCAAAGTTGAAGGAACCACCAAGATGTAGTGACTCATCAATTTGGCCACTTGATTTCAAATTAGTAAGAGCACTAAAACTTACATTGTATGCAAATTGATCACCAAAAAATTGAAAGACAAACTCCGACCCTGGTCTGAAATATGAAAATATTTTCATCATATTTTAATCATGAAATCATCTCTCATTCTCATCCTGAGCTTGAGCCCTCCCTCAAAATTAACATAGTTTCTTTCCACAAGTCAATCATCATGAAATATACTTTTAGCCTCCTACCAGTATCACCACACACACAAGAGCCTCTCTCTCTCTCTCTTGGTCATAAAAGAAATGCATGAGCTTACATGTTGTAAAATGTCTAAAAATGGTATGAGCATCTTGTCCAAGACCTCTTGTGTTGAATGATGATGTCAGAAGCAGAAATTTTTAGTACTATGAAAGTTGTGTTTATAAAGCAATAACTTTGACAGGAATGAAAATGGTAAAAGAAAGTTAATTTCTTGTTGCCAAAAGAAACTTTTCCTCGTTATTGAATTCAAAGCGACAAAGTAATAATAAGAAATGAGGAACCGGGGAGAGAATGTAATGTTTAACTTTATATATATATATTATAAATATAATAATAATATAAAATTTCTACAAACATAAATACTTTTCCAAGAAAACATTCCATGTCCTCTAAAAAACAACAAGAAAAGAGTCTACAACTCTTCAGTACAGTACACAATATGAGAGAGAGAGAGAGAGAGAGAGAAAACGTGCAGCACATGTGGTTTTTACTCAACATTTCAACTAAAAAGTTATGACTATATAAACTTGCAAGATTACCCAACAGAGATGATGGACACGTTGCCAACGGATGAGTTGGCTAGTCTTAGTTGTTGCGTGAGAACTGTTTCTATTTTATTTAAAATATGTAACTCTCTTTGATCAGACGGTTTTGACACAGCCCGTGAGTCCCACTGTGATAATTGTACATCAGCTAGTTTTAATTTTCCTTCGTAACGAACCCAACCTGAAGAATTTTTAAATATTATTTAAATACAATTTATTTAAAAATATCATGCTCATCTCCAATACTTTCTCTTTCTTGAAGCCAAATATAGAAAATATTCCAGATCAGTATTTACCTTTTGGAATCATACGGCCATTATGGCATGAACATGGTCGGTTAGTCTGGTTAACAGTTGTACACACTGTAACATTTAAAATTAAGGGGGATCATGTCAACCGTTAAAATTACAATCTCAACTTTGACATTAAATCAACAATAACATTAAATAAATTAATCAACCAGGTTGACAATATAATCAATGATTTTATTTACAGATGTTGATTCATGAACAAAAAAAATTATAAAATTTTCATTGTCAATTATCTTCAAAATAATTAGTTGATGCATGTCCTCGTACAAATAGTATAGTTAATGGTGGAGGTCCCTAGTCATGTGAAGCATAATAAAATAAATAAACTACAAAAAAAACCTTACGTGTGTCACAATCTGGTCCCGGACATTCTGTAAAAAATAATTACATATATATTATGAAATATATTTAAAAAAACAAGGAGAGAGAGAGGGGAATGTTGAGGTTGTTGGTAGAGAAGAAAAAAACAAGAGAAATCTTTCACTTTCTAGAAAACTACATTGTGTTCAAGGGTACTGTGAAGACAAGCATGAAGAAGTTTGGTGGAGAGCACGGTTCAAATCTTTAGAATTGAAGAACGGAAACAAAAAGAGAGAGAGAGAGAGATAGAATTTTGTGGATAAAGTTCTTATACATACATATTTCTACCTCGAGATTATCTCCAACATTTTCGCTTCACTAATACTGTTTACATAAGGGGAAGTAGTAAGGCAAAAACTACACTCCTACACGTTTGTTTGCCTTTCAACAGTCGGCCGCTTTTTGTACAGCCATTATAGCATTAGAGAGAGAGAGGGGGGAATCAATAGACTCGCGGATTGCGGATTCCTCTACGAGAGATAAAATTGAAGCCATTTGTCCACACAAAATGTTTACTTTATAGTATTAAATGTTGGTAGAGATCCAGGGATACAATACAAGGTTCTAATATTATCTGAATTAAAATATCTACAATTTATACATGCTTATTTTCCCACGTTATTTATGTAGTCGAGCTTAAAATTATAATACTAATGGAAGGACAAACATAATAATATGTATTTTTTTTATTCTTTCTTTTGTCTGTACACACATACAATGGGTAGCAGTATGATCCATTTATCCTTTATGTAGAGATACAAAAAAACACACAAGAGACAGAGAAGAACAAGTGAGTGATAATAGCTTTCCTTTTCAAGACTTTCTTCAGCTGCTCCTCACTCCTCCTCCTCCTACTACTATTACTACAATCTTCTACTACGAGAGAGAAAAACTAAGAGAAAGTCGGCACTTTTTTTCTGAAGAAGACACATTTACTACATAATACGCAAGTGGCTCTACGCTATCTCTCCACACACCAACTCTCTCTCTCTCTCTCTCTCTCTCTCTCTGTTGAGACAGCCGCATTCACATACACATTTTAATGTAGGATAAACGTGAAAGCCTGTACAAAAAAGTTTTTCCTTGTCCTTTGAGGCTGTCTTCACGCGGAAACAGCATGATGTACTGTATTACATTCCACATGCGAGAGAGGGATTTTTTTTTAAAAAAAAGGCAGAGACAACAGCGGTTTACTTGTCAACAGAATGAAACCAATAAATTTCTAATCCAAGGGCATGACATGGCCCTCTCTTTCCCTTCGTAATTGACAAGTGAGGAGAGGGATGGAGAAATATTAAATATTATTTAAAATTTATTTCTGTCTATGTGGCTGATGTGTTGACTTTAATTCAAATTAGATTTGAATTGACAAAATAACTTTCATACCTCATGAATCATTGCTGTGTAGTACACAGTGTGTACATATTTTAACCAATTGACATGAACATAAATTCTTTTTCTAGGTATTATAGAGTTTGATTTTAATTTAATTTTTGCTGTTTGAGCAATAAGTCAGCTTAGTTATAATTTTTAATTAATATTAAAATTAAATCTTCTTAAATGCTTTCTCTCTCTACAAATGTCAAAGAAGTATTAAGTAATTATTTTTTGACTAAAATTGACAACACTAAATCATTTTTTTGTAGTAGTAAAAAAATGAGATTTTCTAGTCTTTTACAAAACGTGGTCTGAGAATTAATTTCACAAGTTTTGTCCTCTTTCGATGGTCCCCAACTGAGAAAATTAAGTCATGGACACGTTTCTCCAATGATTTTTCTTTTTTCTTTGGATTTTAATTTGTAAAGTGACTTTTTTGCCCGTGGGGATTTTACAAATATAAACTATTTTCTATGATTGAAAAGTCTATCAATGTGAAAAATTCCCCACTTGTGTGTTTGACAGGAGAAATGTTTCATAAGATGAATTTCTCTCTCTCTCTTTCTTCCGGCAAATAAATTTGGGGTGGGGGAGTGGAAATCCTAATTTGGGGACATTAGTTGACATTTATTGACCGTAATTATATTACTTGAAGTAAAATACTATTGACTTGTGTGTTATATTCTCCAGATGTTTTTGTCTTTTTCTTCACTCCATAAAAAAAATATTTGCCCAATTCAAAGAATCCAGAAATGATGAAATTATCACTGATACTTTTGTGTACATACAGATACCACACACACACACGTTCAAAGCTTTTATGTGGTTTGAAGAATGGAGTCGTTAGAATGGAACATAAAAATAATAAAATTTCATTTCAGCTTCTAGTCATAACTTTCATCTCTCTCTCTCTCTTGACTATGTACACTGCTAGATACACTGCTAAAATACCAAAGCACTGTTTTTCAACTTTTAGGCAGTGAAAGATTAAGGATAAATTGTACATTGTCCGAGTGTTTTTTTTAGTCAAAGCCAAAAGCTTCTTTTTCCCCTACATATGTAACTAAGAATCATATCACTCCATGTATTTGCTCCATGTAACCACATCATTTTCAACGCTTTTCTATTACTTGGATGAAACCCAGTTTTATACATTTACACCCCAGCTACTTAAGAATATAGATTCTCCTCTTATATACATCAAAACTCACCACCATCATATAAGTTACTGTCACCAAACCCAAAAAAAGAAGGATTTTCCACACCCCACAAAATCATGACAATACCAGAGTACACTTTTTTATAGTTATACAAGACATGGCGAAAAAAATATACATGTGACATACATAACATGTGATGATCAAAAAAAAGAAGAAAAAAAATCCAATAAAACTCATTGTACTCTTCCTCCCTTTTTTGTGCATACCTGCGCACTAATTTTTTCATAAATCTCCATCATTTCCTTCTTCTCTTCCTCCCCCTCATTTTTTTACACGACAATGAAGATGAATAGAGAGATGAATAAAAAAGGGGAAATACCTTTGATAATTGACCGACTTGGAGTCTCACATCGAGGACCGTGCCATCCATCTGGACAATAGCACATGGCACTCCATGATCCAACATTTCTATAAAAAAATCAATTGTATTACAATTCATGTACAACAATTACAACAATACAAGAGAAAATAGACGGCATTTATTGCCATTTATATTTTATATAGTTAAGATAGCTAAAGGTGAGAAATGTGTACAAGAGAACAAGTCACGTATTTGATTTTTACTTTGGAGGAGCTCCCCCTTCAAGAATGAGTTGAGCAAGACATATGGTTACATTATGGATGAAATAAAGTGGTAATGGTCTTCAAAGCTTATTCATGGGGGAAAAAAGCAAGAGATGCAAAAGGCCAAAAAAGGTATGACGAGCTAAATTAATTACGATTTAGAGGTGAATAGAATCCACCAGAATGAATGGATGTTTAATGGCATGAGGATGAAGTATTGAAAGACGGAGAAAGTTAGAAAGAGAAAGAGAGAGAGAGGCACGTGAATTGGTAAATCCCTGTGCAACTTGTATGATGATGGCTACATGTGCTTTTTCATGCGTCTTGTGTACGCGTACAAGAGAAAGGGAGAGAGCCAGCCACCAAGTTTAGAGCTTCAATGAAAGCTGTGGACTGAAGAAAATAGAGAAATATTCATGGTGATGTCCGAAAGCACTAGTGAAAGTACTTTAGCTATCTTCTCTCCTCATTTTATTTCCCACCCCCACCGCCTTCCTTCAACATAGAAAACTACACACACAGCTAAAAGACTCGTACACACATACACAGAATTTCTCGAATCAGACACCCCTCCTATTCCACTGTCTCTCTCTCTCTCTCTCTTTCTTTGCCTTTCTCTTGTATGCCTTTCTCTAGTTTTTCTCTCTCTCCATCTCTTTTGCACACACACGGACTTTCTCTCTCTCTGTCTCTCTCCACACATTTGCAATTTCTCGATCGAGCCCCTCCACTTGTGAAAAAAAATCAATAGTTTGCCCGCATATACAGGACGAGTGGTGGAGTTTACTATGACATTTTCATATAGATGCAGTCGGGAGGAGGACAAACACATGACACGAGACAACACAGTTCTCCAAGACCAAATTATCTTTTTTCTTCTCTTTTTGGCATCATCTCGAGATACAAAACAACAAAACGACTTTCACTCAAAACAACTGTTCTTTCTCTCTTCAACAGGAAATGCAAGGATGACATTCTCTTATTTGACACTCCAAAAAAGACTTTCTCTCTCTCTCTTCAACTTTATAAAATATAATGAGGACACTCAAATATTTATTTACATAGAGACTATTTCCACATGATTTATCACATAAAATGAAAGACTTTACTTGGAAACTGAAGAGAGAGAGAGTGTGTGGGCCATGCCATGTGAGACATTTAAGTAAATGACTGAATGACAGGCCAATTTTCTTCTCTATTTGTACTTTATAAACTAATTTTATAAAATAAATGTAACACGATATATTTTTACTGGCCTTGTCTCTCTCTCTCTCAAAGTAACAAAAAAACATTAAAGGAAACTGTTTCCGACAACATCTTTTCCATCATGACTTTAGTGCACAGTGTAATGTTTATAGTGCTAAACTTGTGTTATGATAATATTTCATCAGAAAAACATGGGACACAAATATTGTGACATCCAATGGGAATGGGATGACTTTATGTGTATAGATATTAACGTTTAAAATGATATCAAATGGACAATTTAAAAAGAATTTTCTCATGAGAAAAAAAACCAAACTCTCCTCCTCTACTACCAAACTTTGATGGAGTTCTCTCTCTCTCAGTCTATAGCTCAAACTAAATAATAATGATAACGAGAAAGGGAGAGAGAATTTTTTTTGGGACAAAAAAAACTCTCAAAAACCTTCCTTAATTCTCTTGGATTCAATAGCTTCTCATTACTTCAACATGATGATATCTCATACGTCAAGGCACTCTACAAACAGACACACAGAGAGGGACCTTATAGCCCCACGTTTGTGTGTCATGGAACGGAGTTTTTGGGGATATAGTACCTGATAATGAAGACATCTCAGACATCCATTTACCACGAGTAATCCTTCTGTTTGACACGTCTCTATATATTTTCCTCAACCTCCCCCCCTTACCTCTAGCCCTATACATGTACCTTGTGTCTATTATGACACGACCCATGGCCATAATATTGATATAAAAGTGAGATGTAAGTTTTTTAAGTCGTAAGTATAACATTTTCAGGATCTACTTAGCGACACGTATAATCTGAGTGGGGCTACTACTCTACTACATATAGCGTGACTTGAATCTGGGTAAATTCCCTTCTGTCACTTGACTCCTCTTTTTCTATGCATTCTGTACATACTTTGCCGCATCTTCCTTTGTATACTCTGTACCTTATGTGTACGTGTGTATGTGTACATATGTAGTTTTCTTGTATAGGGAGAAAGTCAACAATTCTAGTTTTCTCCAAAAAACATCAAGCATAGGGTACTTAAAATATCCCATATAATTATATCTTGGGCTGTGCTTGACACACAAAAGGATTTTCTCTCACGATGTTCTCTGGTTAGAGGAGAAGGTGGAAGGAGGGGGAGGGGAGGAGGAGGATGGTACAAAGAAGTTGAGTTGAAGTATAAAAAAAACATATTTTCCAATTCTAAACCCTCCGATTATTCCATTTGCTTTTCTTGTGTCTCTACCACCATACGAGAGAGAGAGAGAGAGAGACAATTCCCCGAGCTTGACTATCTCTCTTCCTTTCCTGGTTCCACTTGCCAAGAGATGAAGTAGTGGAGGGAAAGTGTACATGATAAAATACAACAGAAGAAACATGGCCACAGTTGAAAAAATCTTTTTGGGGGAAGTATGAGTACTTTCTATATATTTCCCGCCTGCTTTTTCTACTTTCCTCCTTTTTTCTGATCCTCGTGCATCAATCGGTGTTGAAATGGCTAAAAAATTGTATGGGATACAATGTCTCTCTTTTTTGCAAAATACGAAAAATTCCTATACTGTCTGTGTAGGATTCTTGCTGAGGAAAAAAATAGACAAAGATTCTAAACGGAGAGACGCCTTCTTTTATGCCATGTCATGGCATTCTGAACCTCAAAAAAAGGGGAAAAAAGTTTGAATCAGTATTTGCATGCATGTCAAGTCTCTGAGTGATACTTTTGATGCATGTCCTTTTCATCGTTTTTTCTCTTCAACAAAAAAGAAACTTTGTCAAGCAACACCTTCTCCCTTTATGTACATACATCAAGGCTCTAATGAATGGAGAACCTCTAGTTTCAGGAATAAAGTTATCACAATTGTGTCTATATATGTACATACAGTGTGTGTGTGTGTATAAATATAATTCATTTTACTCTACATATAAATTCACCTGTAGAATAAAACAAAAATATAAATTTATAATCATGAGAGAGAGAGAGAGAGAATGTAAATATTGTCAAAATTTTTCCATGTGGAAGAAATATATTTATGAAAGATTAAAGTTACTCGACGTATGACTCGACTCTTGAATAAATATTTTCCTCTAGATTTATTTCACAAGTCAAAATCTCTTGCTCTATTAAATTATTGTATGTAAACAATATGTTTTATTATTTAATATAAATTTTCAAAGTTACTCAAAATTCAAGAGAAAAAAAAATAACAAGAATGATTTGTTATATTTAATAAATTTATGTTATACAAGACTTGTACTAAAATGAACCACAAAGAAATAAATGTGACAAATGCATGCTTTTGTCATAAAAGATTACAGTTTGACAATAAATAGGAAAATGTTACATTTGTACTGGAGAAAATCCCATGTAATCATGAAGGCATTAGTTGAACCAGATTTTGATTTATTGCAACAACTAATGTACATAAAAAGCCCTAAATGTGTAGCATTATACATGAAGGGTGTATGCATGCAAGTTTTTTGTCTGAAGGTAGTTGAAGAGTACAATATAAGAAGAGGGGAGAAAAGTTTGGTATACTATTATCTCCTTCAATTAATTTTCTGTAATGGACGAATGATGCCACACGCACTCAGAAACAAGTGTATCATTAAGTTTTATATGCATTTTGAGACAACATTTTATACTCTAACATATTCCATAATTACTTTTATATTTATGCTCATCTCTCTCTCTCTCTTGAATTTTTGGTATAAATATCTGTAGAGATACTTTGAACATCTATATAAATTTATATTATGGAAAGAGAGGCCCTTGTATTAATCATCTCTCTTTCTTGCTTATGTCCCTTGTTAACACCTACTTTGAATTTTCAACAAGTTCACAACAAATCCATACATATGTACATGTACCTATATAAATATGAGGCAACTCATCTCAGTTCCCTTTTTTGAGTCCCAACTTTCTTGCCTCACATTTTGTGTGCAACTTTATTACAGAATCTGTAATTTAAGCTGGAAGAAAGGACAGTGAAAAAAATAACAAGAGTTTTGCAATCTATTTGTCATGTGTCAAAATCCAAATTTTGGGAGTACACACTTTTTTAATCCCTTTCAAAACTAACAGATATCATGTAATGGCTCTTTGAATGTACCGATTCCATACTGTTCCCCATATATAAAAAATATTTCTTCCCTCAAGAGTCGAGTAATAAGACAAAGTGCCATATAGAGAAAGAATACCATTTCATAAATAAAGAACATGCTTGAGCCCACTTAAGGGTTTTGTCTGACGTTTTCTATTTTTTTGTGTGAAATCTTGTTCTTTTTTTTGTGAATTATTTCAACATTGTAACATAGAGAGTATGATGTACACCGTGTACAGTACACGGCTATGAAATGTTCATCTTTGTGTCAATAGAGATGTTTGAATGTAGTCAAGACATAAGGAGAGAGAGAGAGATCACAATTCAAAAGATCGCTTTAGTGCTTGAGCAAATAGCACGCTATAAAACGGAAGCCAAAAGATTTGAACCCCACAAGTCACGATTGATTTCCTTCCCTTGTACAAAGTACTACAAAGTCAACGTGTACTCACTCTCTGTGTGATTACAATGGGGTCTCATCTTCTTGAGTAATGTTTGACTCTGTATAGACATTTTCCTGACATTGGGATTATCTTTTCCGTTCTCTCCCACTTCATCAAGACTGGGGGAATAACAACAAAATTGTGATCAAGATTGATGTTTCTGTTTACGTCCTTTACCAAAATATTTTACTCAAATGGAATGCATCATAAGACTAGAAGCCCCCCTCCTCCTTTACTACTCAACTTACTCTGGTTAGATATAAAGAGATTTCAATTTGTCAAAAGTATCAAAATATGACATCAAGGAGAAGAATATAATGCACACATCAATTCATCTTTCCGGGAGTAAGTAGCTTGTGAATGATTGATGGTTAATCTTGTGGCTTTTTACATGTGTCCCTTTCTCAAATCTTACAAGTTTTCCTTTTTTTATCCCCTCTTGTAATTCATACAATACAAAAAACAATTTTTTCTCCTTTTCTTTTTTTCTAAAATTTAAAGTAGTAAATGTCAATGTTACTTACCTACAACTCCCACGAACACAGACGGAAATATTTCGATTAGGATCACAACTAAAATTATCAACAATAAAAAAAATACATTAAACTTCACCTTTCTAATCAACAAAAATTTTGGAGTAATTTAAATCATAATTAAAATTTATATTAAGTAATTGTAATAAAATAAACACCTTTTATAATTATATTGGCAATGTGTTCCTGTTAAATTCAAAAAAATCAATTTTTTAGAGACCACCTCCACCCGTATTACATCACTTATGTATGTACATGTGTCATATAATTACACAGAGATGAAGATCAAGTGCAACTTACCATAATGACCTTGAAAACATTCACAGTAAAATTTCCTGCACAAAACATGAAAAAAATATTAATAAATCAATTAATTTTCATTAAATAATCCCCAAATTAAATTCATAAAAAAATAATTGTACAAATTGGCCTCTATAAGTAATAATTTGATCATTTATTCTAATACTGGCTATAAAAGATGTGTTCATTTTTTTTTTAAAAAATAAGAAAATCAGACAGTGCAGTCTGTGCAGTGCAAAAAATGAATTACAATGTTTAAAGTTAGTTGATCGTGACAGAAAAAAAAATGAATGTAGCCTCAAAAAACCGGTTTTAATTCTACACACTCAATGAACAGCATGACTACTGTCTATATTCAGCTTTTTTGTAAAACTGCACACTCATAACATTAGAAAAGAGTGTTTAAAAGTGCAATAGGGGAGGGGGGACTAAAAGTTTTGCAAAGAAATAAAAAAAAATTTTTTCCTTTTTTCATTCTCAAGTTAAGAATCTCAACTCCTCTCAACTTGTTTATCCAGTCCCCATGTCCTGTTTGGACCATGAGAATTTTCGTAAAGAATATATTTATAATATTTTAAAAGTCTTTCATTATCATATCTGTCTTTTCTAGTTAAGATAATAAAAAAAACAAGTGAGCTAATGCATCTCTTTGATGATATTAAAAATGGAAAAAAAGGACAACTTACTTGTAATCATGAGAAACCAAGCATTTGCCAGCATATGAGCATACTGAAAATGAGCAAGTATCATTACGTTGAGGAATCGTCTCGGGTAAAATTTCATAAGTAATATTGAATCCATATTCATTAAGAAAATAATCTCTAGTCCTAAGATGAGATTGATAGGGAGTTGAAAGATTAAATTCAATGCCAAGATATTTATTTTGAGTACGAAATACACGAGTTTTGAGTAAATCTGGTCGATTCACTACAAATTGGGTTGTCCAGCCAGTACTAGAATTTAATTAATACAATTTATTTTAATTATTTGACAATTTTACTATATAAAATACATTATTGTATTGTAAACCACAATAGCCAGAGAAAAAAAAATTGGTTGTATACCTTTCAGGAACGGAAGCATACTCGATAAATTTGAGACCATCTTTTAAATGCATTTGAGTGAGGTAGACATTGATTGATTTTCGTTGGTTAGATCCCCAACCAGATGAAAAGCTTACATTTGTTGAGTCTATAATCCATTTAAAGCAAATTGGGGATGGGAATTTTTTAGGGAATTTTGGGGTTTGAATAACTCCATGAGGACCACGGAGGGTAATCTCGGTGTATCCAGTTCCAGTGCATACTGTCCCATAACATTGACTTGGTAGAAATAGTAGTAGTAGTGGTAATAATAGTAATCGTAGTGGTAAAGGGAATACACTCATAACACCCTCCTTGTTGACAATCTCGTACAAAAATTAGAGGTTAATAGAGTTAACCCTTTTGTTCTATTATAGCTGTATATGTACGAGTACGTGTATCTGTAGTAGAGGGGATGTGTAGGTAAAAGGATGTGTAAGGAAGCGAAAAACAAGATAATTTTAACCGTCAGGATAATGAATAGATAAATGCTGAACGGGTAAATTCATAATAGGGGTCACGTGAATATTGGTTCAAAGTCATCGGGGACGTCTTGAAGAGATTAAATTCCACATTTGTCAGTCAAAAGGGGAAATCTCATC
Source organism: Arrhopalites spinosus (assembly GCA_034700945.1). Lineage (NCBI taxonomy): Eukaryota > Metazoa > Arthropoda > Collembola > Symphypleona > Arrhopalitidae > Arrhopalites > Arrhopalites spinosus. Next base: position 57,581 of record JAQIVZ010000414.1, read on the forward strand.
ATGATCATCATCACAAAAACAAGGAATGTTAAGTTGGGAAGACAAGAATGACAAAGAAGACTGTTCAAATTGTTGTTGTTGCTCTTCTTGTGGCTCCCACTCTTGTTTTGCCATGATTTTTCATGTAACTTAACCCAAATATATTGTGTGTGCTAATCACTTTGTTGAACGAGTCTCCATCCTCATTTTGTGTCGGGGTTGAAATAAAAGAAAAAAAGTCCCTCCTTTTCTTTTTTTTCTCTACAATTTAAATTAAAAAAAGAACCTCATTTCAAATGACAACTTCCATTAGTTCATGCACAATAATCGTAAAGAAAAGGGAAAGGAAGAGAGAGAGAGGAGAGAGAGAGAGACAACGCAATGGCAATGAGTGCCTGCCAACCCTCCTAATTCTCAAGTTGCAAACTAAATGCACTCAATGGATCTACTAACTTAGCAAAGTCACATAAAAGAAGGATCATGATTGTTGGTGGAGAGAGAGAGAGACCAAAACAAGAACAAGAACTTAAAGATACAAATAGACAAACAAGACTTTGGTCCTCCTCTTTTTTGTACATATTTCAACCTCTCTCTCTCTCTCTCTTGTTTTAAGGTTGTGGAGAGTTGGAGGCGAAGAGTGAGGAGTCAAAAGAAATTGATGTACCCAGCCAGAACAATCCATTTCATACATAAATATATTTTCATGTTCCTCCAACAACAAGAGGAACCAACTCTTTCCGTTCCCGTTCCATGAATTCAACAGTCCCAAAGTCTCCCACAACACCTACTCCAATCCTCCTACAATGTAAAAGACTCTCCTCTATAAAATCCACTAGCTAACTACAGATACCTGACTGTATGTATGAGCAAAGTATAACTAAAAAACTATTACTATTTTGCTCTCTCTCTTTATATAAAATGCCATACGTATTTACCTGTTTTATATTCAAAGACTGTTCAGTCCGGAAGCAAAGCAAAAAAGTTCACCAGAGTTATAAAGGGGGGAAAATGTATGGCTCTAATCAACTTGATTTTTAGTCTGACTTGAATTCTACAAGTATAAAATACGGTATAATATTGCCAACATAGACCACTTTATCTTGGCTCTGAACCCAAATATAAAACACAAATACACAAAATACTTGTACTACCATGGACTTTATTCCCATCTCTCTCTTGATTCCTCTTTCTTTTTTTTAGTCTCATGGGGGGAGGATCCATTTCAAGTTCAACATGAAAGGAACCAGGAAGATATTAAAAAGTGAAAAAAAACCTCATGCCCCTATTCTTTACCAATAGTCAATGCCATGACCAAATTCTAGCCAAAAAGAGTCTTTACTTTCTATACAATTTTACACACACTATAAATGTATCATCACTTTATTTGTATGTATCCCTCCTACATTATAAGAATCATTTCATTTATCTCTCTCTCTCTCTCTGTACTGAATTGATACAAAGTATCTGTAGGTGGGCTACACACTTTATTTATTTTTATGAAATGGGTTTAGTGTGTTAAAAAATTTATTACTAATTTTAAATACAATTTTTTTCTGTACTCGTACTCCAATCCATTATCAAGGTTGTTACAAAAGTTATGATTATTTATTTCTCAAAATTGTCAACCGTAGGCCATGAATATCTGTAGGTCTTCAAAGTTGAGTTGAGTCACAAAAAGAAATGTTTTTGATGAAAAACAAATTGTAAATAAAAAAAGAAGCTACTTTTAAATTGTAATGTAATTCTCTCTTTTGTTCAATTTTAAGTCACAATTTTTTGAACCACTCAACATGTTTTTTTATCTGTATTATAGAACTGGCTCTCTTTTCTCGTGACAAGGATGATTTTTATGTCACTCCCCATTTTATCACAACGACACGTGTTACCTTGACCAAGACTGATGATCGGATTACGTTGACAGAGGACAAAGAGAAAGAGAGAAAAAGGAAGACACAATAATTGAAGGGACACATGAAGATTCATCGTGTTTTGTTAAGATAATGCTTTTTAGATTTAGGGTTGAGAACTGGTGAATAAATTTAAATGTATTTGCGTGATACGACAAATTTGACCAACAGGAAATTAATACATTCTCCTTGAACCTGTCTCGACTTCTTTCTTCTTCTCCTCCTCCTTCTCTTGTTCATTATAATGGATTAAAAAAATAATAATGCAGCATATAATTCTCCATAAAATTATTTCAACTTGAGGAACAACAAGATAAGGGATAGACTCTGGAGACTCAAGGAATTGCGTGTGGTTCACAAATTTATGAAGCCAAAAAAAACTCAGTGAAATTTTAGTTGGTATGCATATCTTATCTGACAAGTTTGTGAGTTGAAAAAAAAAATTTAATTATTCCATTCATGTCTTTTTTTTAATATAATAAAATTATACAACTCTCTTAAATTATGATATGTCACCAATGACTAAAACACATCTATATGAGCTGTCAATAGTACAGCAAAAATATAATATTATTTAGTTAATCATCTTGAGGCAGAAAAAAAAATTCTTTAATGTGGGCCACTGATAAGAAAACGTATTAGCCTAATAAGGCTCTCTCACAAGTTGTCAGTGGAGTAAGGAACTCAAAATAAACATTGAGTTTTTAACGATTAAATATAAAATTAAAAATAACGACAGAAAAAAAAAGTTGACAGTTATACTTTTTTCACAAAAAGAATTTGATAAACAAGATGGATTGAAAGTAGAGAGAGACACTCATAAATTTCTCTGTGTCAAGTGGATTGATCTCGTGTTGTACATAAATTGACTGTAGAAGTTGACTCATATTTATATATATACACAAGTACAAATACAACGTGTGTAGAAAAATGCAAATTTTGTCAAGCTACTCGTACCACTCGTACTGATACGTATAGGGGCAAAAGGTAGATTGGAATTTGTTAAGTTAAAAGTTTCAAAACAAGTTATAAAAAAAGATTTCCAGCTTGGGGGTAAAAGCATGGTTTTATATTGGCAACACACAATAAAAAGAACGACAGGTTGTTATTTCCATGTGGTCACAAATACAGGACATAAATAATAAAAGATATTATAAAAAAATATGCAAACGCTTGTTTATATTATGCAAAAAGAAACTACCTCCCCCGTCATCATTTGTGTCAAAAAATAACTTAAGAATTTGTTGTCTCAACAACTTGATCAGATAAGATTATTTTTGCTGAGTTGTAGCTCCAACAGATAGTTTATGAAATTACAGTGAATATTTTGTATTTGTAATACTACTGGAACAGATTTTAGTCCAGAGACAAAAAATGGTTTAATTTTACTTTTAAAGGAAATTTAGTGAGAGAAGATTTTGTCTTTTTTTTCTTGTTGAGGATATTATGATGCATCAAATCTGAATGTGTATCAAAGAAGACAAGGGATTGGATTAGCATATAGAAGGGAGTGTAGGTTTGAGGATTTGAGGGACTCTTGATTTTGGGAGAGGAGCGTCTTTACGATTTTCTTTATTTTTTTACGACATTCTAAAAATCTTCCCTGGCTCCATGATCCTGAATCCTGGTGAATTCCAGGGAAAGAAAATTTAATTTAAATTAAACTCCCTCTGCCTACCCATGAAACCCCATACTACAAATTAGCCTACGTCTCCCTATCTATTCAGGTAGACTGTACAGTGTACACAGTCAAGTATTTTTTGACTGGTTAAACCTACAAACCAGAGTAAAATAATTAGAACCACATGAAAAACGCACCAAACATAAAATAAATTATTGTACGTGTACTATACAAAATAAAATTATCAAAAAAAACTTTTGAAAGAAGGACTCTCTCTTGCAGTTAAATAAAATGTTTTTTTTTCTTGGTCTTTGACACATTCACAAGAAAAAATAATTTTAAAAAAAGTCAAAACACATAACACAGTTTTACTTGTGTATTTTGATTTTTATAATCTTACGCACGAGCTACTTTTAAACCCCACAGAGAGAAAAAGTTGTGTGTGCAGTTTACATTTATGGCAAAATCCAAATGGTATAAATATGAGACCATTTCCTCCTAGTTTTTCGGAGTTTATCGGAAATTGCCCGTTTTTTTCCCTTCTTATTCCTTATCCCCCCTCCTCTATTTCCGTAGAAAAGAATGGAGAGGCGGTATACGGACATGATAAAGATATATTACAAATCGAAAATTTTATTTGCACTCCTAAAACCGTTTTTTCACGGATAATTCATTGTACACTAGAGCGTAAAAAAACTTATGTAACGTACTCGTATAAATGTAAAGATATTTACGGTCTACGATGAATAAAAAACTTGAAGGAAACCATCTTTTTACAATGTTTAATCCACAAACTAATATTTATACACAATTAAGATATTAAATTTACAAAGAAAAAAATATAAGAATCATCAGATAGATTATTTCACAAAAAAAATATAATAAAGTTGCGTAAGCTCAAGCATCCAATGTAAACAGGTAGATTTAGACCTTTAGATTTAGACAACAGTTTGATTGACAGGATGGTTATATGATGATTCAAAGATTAAGCCATTATTTCAACATTATCTCTCTCTCTCTCTCTCAAAAGCGGTCTCTCTTCTTTGAAAAAGATATGAATAAACTTTTTAACTAAAATGTTAATAAAGATATATATATTATATTTAATGTATATAGACATGATAAAAAAAGTAGAAGACGAATTTAAGTTGACTTTGATGGAAGAAAAATAATATATTTAATTTATATTAAATAAAATCGTACTTACCTATTACACTTTATATTAAATCAAAGACTTAATTGTATACAGTTTTTTTCGACGAGGGATAATCCAAGTTATTTAAAAAATTCACTTAATTATTTTTTGAAGTTACTCTGTACAAAAAATCTGTACTAGTCAAGAGATTTTGTTATTTAAAGACAAGTGGAGTTAAGAGAGTAACTTATCACTGATAAGGTAGAATTGTACACAAAAACTTGATGGGTTAAGTACACTTTATAAGAAATGCCGAAAAGTTTCTCTCACTCTTAACTGTTATGTACTACATACAACTACCACTTTGACACATTCCTCTTTGAGTTGTGTAAGGGAAGAGAGAGAGAGAGAGAGAGCCAAATGTAGGAAGAACATTCCCAATTGAAAGCATGAAAGCGACTGCCGTTTCTCCAGTTTTAACACGAAGAGTTTTGGTGAGTTTCTGGAGATTGCGAGAGAGCGATTTTGCCTTTGGTGCTTTTTGCATTTGCTACTGTACCACTGTAATGTACGTACAATTCGCAAAAGAAGGGAAGAGATCGCCCCCACAGGAAAGAATCTCAAGAAAAATTTCATTTTATATTATGGCAACTTTGCACAGGGAGAGAGACGCTTCATATGTAGAAACGTTATATTCAATGGGGAGTATCTCTTTTTTTGCCTTTTATAAAATCCTCAACTGACTATCGTAAAAAGAAGTCTTGTCTGTCTCTACCAATATATATTATCATATCCCCCCCCTTTTTTCTCTCTTCGTCTTGATATCCATTCTTTTCTCTCTCTCTCTCTCTCTCTCTCTTTGTAATCTATTGGTTGGGGAACAAAGACGCTGAAATTGATACACATTCAACGTAGCAAACTCCTACGTTATACTGGGTATGTGTGGGCTACACGTACTTAATATTTGAATATATATATTATATTATTATTTATAGATGAGACATAAAAATTATTATAAAATAAAATTCTCTTTTTTCTTGGATATGGAATATAATAATATATAATGACATGTAATATAAATATATTATATTTCTTTTACTAGAAAAAAAATTATTCCCTGATTGGTTTTATGAATTACTTATGACGAACGTGTGCCAAGATCAAAAAAAGAAGATGGGGAAAAAAATTACTAAATCTACTCCACGTGTCAAATCTATTGACACTCTCATTTTCATTTTCAAAGTAAATTTTATTTTTGATTTGAAATTCAAAGTAACTCTTACAGAAATAGATGTGAAAATACTTTAAATTGATGGTCATGTCCAAACGTAACAATGTCATATTAAATTTTGTGACTTGTAATTTCAATAGTTTTATTTACTTTTTTGCTTATATGCTCTTGTGTCATTTTATACGTGAGACAGGAAAAAAAAGTTCTTTATTTATTTTCAGTATTGAAAAAGATGAATATCATTAAGTATGGAATTTGATTTGATTGTTGACAATGTCTACAAATTTTGTCTCTTATCTTTAAGTAAGTAATACACATACGGCCGGTATACCTTTAATTTTATTAACATGCTCAAAATTGGAATCATTATCAAAGCAGAATTTATTGTAGTGGGAGATGCTGGTAATAATATATGAATCTTTTTTTTTCTGGCTGCACCAATTGGCCTGTAACGCTCCAATTATCTTACTGTAAATAATAATTTACAGTACAATATAGAAATTTATTTTACTAGGATTTTTATTATATTAGGTATGTAAAAAGAAGTAAACACAATATAAAATCAAGACTTTATGATTGACTTGCAATTTTCATAGAATGATAATATATTTTCAATAAAAACTGACAAAGCCTTTGAAATTTTGAACAAGATGAACAAACGACAACAACATTTTAATTTGTGTACCCACTGCAAAACCTTAATAAAATAAGAAAAAACATGTAGGAGTCCTATTATGTAACTTAGTTACAAAAAAAATTCAAATTGACTTCAAGCATCACAATCTGTATTTTAATAAACTTGACAAATCATAAATTATACAAATCTTGAGAAATTCCAAATGGGAATGACATTATGCAAATGAGCTTGATTTAAATGGAATTAACTAGAATAACATTTTTACTATTTGCATATCAAAATAAGGGTTACAAAAGGGCACACAACATCAATCTAAAAGTAAGTGTATAATTTGAATAGTTTTCATTATTTTAATCATAATTAATTAGCCATTTTAGACGCTCTATCTGCATCCCATAAGTATCTCTGTAATAATCTTCTCATCACAACGACCATGAAATTTCCCTTCTTTTTTAATGGGAGTCAATTTGCGTATCAAAAGTAAAATATTATTTATTTTTTTTAAATAATGATGGACAGAAAATTTGAGATTAAGAAGGATGACATGCATTCATTAGAGATAGTTGACAAAGTTGTCAATTCTGAGATTAATTTAATTGTATAATGTTCAACTAACGTACATACCTATTTAGTAAATTGTGGAATATGAATTTTTAGAGAGAGAGAGAGCATAATATTATTATTGTGTCTAGGCAAAAAAAAATTATGACTTTTGGAATATAGCCCATTCCATATAATGGATCAGTTAAATCTTGGGCATTTCCCACTCTCACGAGCAAATGAAAAACGTATTGGCAATTATTTTAAGTTCAATAGGTTATCAAATACATGTCCTCCTCCCCACTCCGTCCACTTCATAAATTCGGCATCTTTACCACACACATGTCATTTAATTCATGACAAACAACAGTTTTCAAACGTGTACATATTATTTACAAAAAAAATTCTATATTTTAACAGAGAAATATATTCATCTTGATTTCTGTTAATTTTTATCCTCTTGTGGTCTCATAGTTTAACAGTTAATTTTTTTTGGTGAAAATAAAATAAGTCATCATGATGACATTGGAAAACTGAAACCATTATTGAAAATTTGTTTTTCTGAATCTTTTATAGTCTTCTCAAATTGAGAATCTCAATATATTTATAGACTTGTGTGAGGCAATTAAAATTTATTTTGTAAATTTTGTTCTCTGGATGTGTACAGATCACTATTTCGCTGACTTTCTTTTTTTAAGATTTATAAGACAAGAGAAAAACAAAATGACAATTGTGTGAGACTATTAATATTACTTTGTTTGAAAGACTACAACTTTGTTATTATTCAGTCTCATAAATGAGCTCAAAATCCTTAAACTCGACAGCTGTCCAAGTCAAAAAAAAAATTAAAAAAAGAAGTTGCACATTTTTTTTGTCCGTGTGATCCCATTAATGCAAATGATGGAACCAGTCAAGCTTCTATTCTTTTTTAAAAAAGCGCTGACTCTCCATATTGATTGCGTATATTCATACAAACAAGGATTATTATACAGAAATAAAAAAAGTCGCCAAAAAAAACATTTTTTATCCGTTGTACTCCATATAAAACTCTCAAGTTGATTCTTTTTTACTGCTGAATTCAATTTCAATTCAAACTGATTAACACATATAACGTATTATACAAGACACAAAAGACTAAGTTTTTTTCTGAAAAGAGAACATTAATTTGCCACGAGTAGATACTTGCATAGTACATATTACAATGATAAAAAATACAGCCAAATTTTTTGGTTCAGTCAAAAGAAAGGGAAAAAAAATTTGCAATTGCAGCTGCTTCATCCGATCTGGCATATGTCATGAACTTTATTTTTTTTTGTGAATCCCTGTTCTTTAAATTCTCTCTCTCTACCTGTAGCCCTTGACTAATACTTAACATAGTATTAAGTATTGTGCGTATAATGTGTGAGACCCTTTTTGGCCATAAAAAAAAGTTTTGTGTCTCAAGAGCCTACAGTACATAAGCAAAAATAACTAAAGCCCACGAGCCACGGACAAACACAACTGCTCATCCATGTGTTCAAGTTGACACAAAAGGTTGGATTGTGCGTAAGTAGAAAAAGATAAAATTTGTATGCTACACTGGAGTCTTTTACATGTTTAATACAAAAAATGAAGTCCGGAAACGGCAAATAATCATCATACAACTCAGCGAACTTGCAAAGTCTTCGTCTTCTCTCAACAGCTCCCCCCCCCCCACTTATTCACATTATTCGTCCAGAGTAATTGTCCATTTGTACAGTTGTTGTGTTTATGCAAGTGGAAAACTACAAGAATGAATTTAATACAGGTCACAAATTAAATAGTTGCTAATTTAGTATAAATTTATGCAAAAATATTCCAAGAGAATTCAGTGCAATTTTCCTTTCCTGTTTTTTCCCTTATGAAACATGAATTGTGTTGTCAAGTGAAAGGTGCTGGTAGTGTAATAGTACAGAGATATGTACATATTTTTGTGTAGAGTAAATACATAGTTTAAAAATACACAAGAATACATACATTACAAGTTTCATTTGGTAATGGGGAACAATATGAGAGAGTGACCAGTAAATACCCAAAAATGAAATGTTGTATGGGGAGAATCGTCGCACTTTTTCGTCTCCCTCATCACATTTTGAAGACAAGGAGAGGAAGGGGACAACTGAAAAAAAAGCAACTGGTCGTTTTATGAGTAGAAGAGATCGGTGAAAATAAAAGTATGCGTAGTAGTAACAACTGCAGCAAAGTCATAAAAACAAGATTTCGCAATCCCCTCTTCCTCCACCCTATACACTGTCTACATTCTATTTTGTCCATTTGTCTATATATATATATATGGGGATAAAGTCTACCTTTTCAAAGTTTGCAATTGGGGAGCATTTTACTCCTCGTGTCATTTAGACACATGAAAATTTTAGTGTTGGATTTTGAACGACTCGTGTATTGTGTATTGTAATTTGAGCTAGAGCTGCTTGTACACATGAGGATTCTTCAGAATAAGAGACTTTAGGGTTATGTGTGCTCTATGTAAAGGGATAGGATTCATCACTTCTCAACACAATAGTACACATGTACATATTTGTATTCTGTATGGCATGTACTATACTTATATTTTATATGGTGTGTAGTAGTTGTAAAAGCCAGCTGCACATCTTTCGGGTTCAGGTACGTATATAATCTCCGTAAATATTTTCTCTGTTGAATTGAGAGAGACAGAGTCTTGTTTTGAGTGAGGGAGACGACGACGATGAGAAGGAGGATGACGGGAAAAGAGAGGATATTGAAAATAATGTAATGCAAAAAAAAGGATGCTGTCAGAGCATATTGCGCAAAAAATTGTGTGCGTGGAGGGACAGAGACCAATGCGTTTGAGAATTTTAATGACTCTCGTCTCAACCTAAACCATAAACGTAGCTTGAACTCCATTTCCTCTCACTGTGGTCGTAAATGAGTAAAGTACTATTTTCTAAGATTATTACGAATGCTCCAAACTTTATACTTTTGTTGGTGTGAGAGGGAGACAAAACGATAAACTCTCGAAGAGAGTTTAATTTATGACTAGACATTTCATTTGGTTAAGCAGAGAATAATGCCATTCATTCTTCCTTTTTTTCTCTCTCTCGTCTTTTACTACAGACTATACTCTAACGTGGATACAGATTGTGTGTGTACTTTCATCACTATTTCAGATCTATACATACAGATACAACATGAGATTTTCGTATTTTTACTATTGTTCCGTCTCTCTCTTCCTTCCCCTCTTCCAAATTCAAATTTTGATTCATCCAACCATGATATCTACTGTTATTGTTCTATCTGTACACATGGACAAATTTTTATTATTGTTGCGACAACTGAGTTGAAAAAAATAAATCTGGATAATTATTAATATTTTAAAACATTGAATATTTTAAATAGAAATGATGCAAGTAACAATGGATTACATATAAAATGTAAAATGTGGACAATAGTTATGAATGTCGAGAAAGAGAAAAAAAAGACTAAGCCGCGGTTCTAGGACTCTGTAATTTATTAGGATGTGTTTTTGTCACTGTTTCTCTTCCCCCCTTTAAATAACAAATTAATGACTCAAAATTAGCATGCTCCAACATATATGGATTCTGTGTAGAATTTTTATGACCATCATGAAAATTACAAATTCATTGTTACTACCCATACAACATTTTTTGCTTCTGTGAGACCACAAAATACCACATGAGCCTTCATTCACTTTTATATTTATATTCGGCATTTTTTTCTCTACATATATTATAAACCAAAAAAAAAATTTGTTGAAGGTCTCAACTACAGATATATTTTAGTGCGGATTTGTTGTTGGAATAGTTTTTTTTCAGAATGGCACTGTTATCTTGTTAATAGTTTGAGTCAATTTTTTAAAGTCTCGTAATGCATCTCTCTCTTGGAAAAATGGTGTGGTGAAAGTTGTACTACTGTCATTATACTCACCACTAGTTTTGAGAAAGTAGACAGATAAGAATATTAAAATTACTTTTTTGTCGCGTTTATTATTATCTTGAACACATGTAAAGTTGATATAATACTACTTTTATAAATTTATGTGTAGCATAAGTTTATATATTGATAAAAAAATAGAGTACATAGGGGGTAGACAAAAATAGTCGTAAAATGACAACACTATAGAACTTACAATAATAATTTTATTTTTTTAAAAATGTCATCGACCCTTATTTTTTGAGCTGACGACTGGCCCTGGTCGAATAGTTTTAAATTACATGGCTCATATTAGATTTTTTTGTGAACACGCACATATATTCAAGCACTGAAAAATAAAAGCTTACAAGACAAATAAATATGACACGCTTTTTCGTGCGACCACTAACCACTAGAATTTAATTGACATTGTCAATATGACACGTGACAAATCAAGTTTTTTTTGGCAATGTCTTTCTTTCTCTTTGAGAAAACTATAAAAACTTTATTTTATTTAAAGGAGGATCAACTTTGTAAGAAAAATAAAAAGTAAACTTGTATGCAACTTAAACAGGACAAGTTAAAGAAGAAAAAGTGATCGATTGTTTGATGACGAAGCAAAAATGATAAAGTTGAACGGATACATGAAAAAATATTTAGTGTATAAAGTTGCATCTTAGAATCATAGTTTTAAGTAAGTAGATATCTTAATAAAAAATAGAATTAGTGGGCGGTTAGTACAGATATATTATATTGCGTATGGCAATAAAAATGATGCAGAATACGATGCAACATTGTATACCTAATGATAATTACCTTTTACACCATTTTATTACACATGATGTGAAGATTTTTTTTAAAGGAAAAAAGCATTTATTATGCACTGACTTTGTTTTTTATCATTGAGGATTTTTTTTCTTGTTAATAGCCTCTTTGTTTTATCTTATCTTTGGTCTGAATTGATGAGACCATTTTTATATTGCATCAAATGTGGTAGTAAAAGAGAGAGAGAGAGAGAACGTTATGCTGCTTTCACTGCAAACTCTCCCAAAAAAACGATGAATGAAAATTCCTTAGCTTTAGAGATGATAACTGAAGATTGAAAGAAACATGAAGGCTAGTGGACCATTTTTAAAAGAGAAAAAGCTTAGGCATATTTTACCTATATAGTCCGAGAGAGAGAGAAGACAGGAAATAATATAATTATTTTATTACACACAACGCTAATGCCGGCATACAATAATTATATTTTGAGAGAGAGATTTTTCTCCATAAATTATATTACTGGTACGAAAATTATATTATTATTTCCTTTTAATTTATTATTATGACTAATAAAATCAAGAGTCTTTACTGTACTATCAAAAGACGAAGAGCAATTTTGTTAGGAATCAAGCTTTGATGCCACAAAACAATGTTACATTATATTTTGTCTAAAATGTTAATTGACGTCAATTATATGTCCATGTTATATTGTCTAGTGTCTAGCCGGTGAGGTTGTAAAAATAGGTCCTACGTAATTTTTTCGAATGCATTAATTTCGAACGTATTATTTTCGAAACATTTTCTTCGAATGACATTTTATTCGAATGGCTTTTTGTTCGAATCATTTTTTTCGAATAAAAAAAAATTCAATACCGTGTGCAATGTATTAGTACCATTGTGGAGAAAAACAGAGAAGG